>JAMPIV010003451.1:17500-34453 GCA_024509875.1 Oreohelix idahoensis | reverse complement strand
TGGGGTGTTTATGGGTGGTGTGGGTGGGGTGGTGGACATGGAATGTATTGTAGGGATGGTAGTGGTGATGGAGGGATGTTTAGCACTTAATGGTGTTGCAGGGATGTGCAATATGAGTGCTGAATTGGTGGGGGGTCATTGGCTGTGTGGGGTGGGGGGGGGGATATGTTGGGGGGGGGGGGGACGGGGGGTGGGGGGGGTAGATGAGGGACGTTTCGTGGGGTCTATGACTCTCAGGGGAGTAGTATGGGTGGCGGGTGGAGAGGGCGGGGGTGTTTTTGTGTGGTAGGGGAGTTTTTTGGGGGGGGAGGGAATCAGAGGCAACGATGAAAATCACCCAGAGTAGACCAGGTGAGGCCTAGAAGTCACGAACAGCTGACTTGAACAGGACATCGCTTTGGTCCGTCATCTTCATAAAAATACGCCATCTTCGGGCACCACACGTGAAACTGGAACTCGTATTTACTGCAGGAAAGTCTTTTCCTGAATGATACTTCAGCCTTGAAGTACAGTCGACACTATTTCTTTGAAAAAAGTTCATTCAACCTTTCACACAGGTTAGCAGACGATGAATGTCGCCATCTTGGAAAATTTCACGAGTGCTTGAAATCAAATGCGACGACTTGAAATAATTCTTTCTCCACAATTGTAGATCAAAGATCCTTTAGATTGGCCCCCATTGTTACGGTTCATTTTCTTTGGGCTAGTTGTTCTTTAGATATATTTGATTATTTAAACAATGAGTCGGACACTGCTTCAGATCAAGTGCCGATAGGGGTATGTCCTTTTCAGTCCCCGCCCAAAGCCGTAAACTTCAACATAAATGATATTCCAAAGGCCAGGTTGGACGATTCAATTACACATTTATTATACATCTCGTAGCTCCAAAATTAATCATAGATGATATGCTTATTAGGTTATGGCATCAACTAGACAGTCTCTAGCGTCGCGGTACAGTCTTGTAACTGGAACAGTGTCGAGGACATTTCCGTACAATTTTATTTTAAATTCAACTCACGTTCATCAGGTCAAACATCATTCCTCTTACATAAAAACTGGTATTATCGCACGGAGGTGTATGGATAATCCAGAGATGGAATACATGGGAATATGACCAAGAAATCTTCTAACACTCAGGAGCCGAGAACACATACGTCCAACGCCTTGAAAAGACACACAGCGAATCCCTTAAGGAACGCTGAGCTCAGCAGACGGCAACTTTGGCGTCTGCAATTTGGCCACCAAAAGTAATGACGTCACTTCCTGTAATCAAGGCCTCTGTACGTAAACAAATAACTTAATGTCGAACTGTATTGATATCGACATACACGTTATGAATTTTACTCATAACACTTACTAAAAGGCAACAGCAAAGAACATAATATTCCTCTATCCAGTCTCTATGAAGATAAAACTTTCATCTAAAATTCACCATCATTTCATCTCTATTTGAACCTGTTAAAACTAATTGAGTTTTAAATTTGTTACTTGTTATTTTAAAAGACAAAATTTACTGGATTTGCACCAGCTAGGGGCTTGGACGGGCTATAACCATTGCTTAATTCTTCACAAAAGGCGGCGGACCGATATAAGTTAACAATTGCCCTGCCAATACAGCATTGTTCTTGACTTCGGAAATATCGTGTGGAAACTTCCTTGAAATAGAAGCGTCGTTACCCTTCTATCTACAACTTTGCCAAGAGTAATCTTGTGCGAAGGTAGACACCTTTGACGACCCATTTTAAATACTCTTGAGTTTTGGCCACGGATGGACCACTACTGCAAAGCAGGGGAAGCAATCCGGGATAACGACAAACCGTCAACAATTAATTATTCATTTTTGAATGTGTCATTAATCATCAATACAAAAATTACATAAACACATTCTCGCTAATATCCGTACATTCTTGAGGGGAAATGTATTTTTTTTAAAAATGACTTTTTTTTACGCTCTTCTGTAGCAGAAAATATCTTCGAACAGTTAAAAAAAATGTAATTCTGCTCATTTTCTTATACACATCATCACACTTAATCAAACGAAAACATTACGTATTTCAAAAGTAAAGTGCTATGCAGGTACATTTTCACATAAATTACATCATATAATAATACTACATGGATATAAAATAAATTATTCACATAGAAAATAATGAGCGGGAGAGGAAAAGAAAGGTTGACAGATGGATGAGTTGTGGACAGGAAAGGCTGCTTCTATAGGGGTAGATAATCAGTGTTGATGAAGTGTTTGAAAAGTGCTTTGTTGAATGAGTATTGTGTAGGTAAGCTTTTTAGGTGGTGTGGAAGGCTGTTGTACAAGTGGGCTCCAGTGTAGGCTAGACTCTTTTTGAACTGATGTAATTGTAGTCCCTCTTATCTACTGGTTTGAAACAATGATCGTAGGTACGGCAGGGCATTGTTAGATAGAATAGCGTGAGTCAGCTTGGCTTTGTTGTAGAGGAGACGTTTTTTTAGGGACAGTATTTTGGGTTCTTTTCGTGTCCTTGTGTGTGGTGTCGTGCGATTATCGGTGATCAAGACGTACGGCTCTCTTATGCAGGGAGTGCAGTCTTCTGGTGGTGGAAGCAGAGCAACTATCCCATAGTGCTAAGCAGTTATGTAGATGTGTTTGTATATGTGAGGTGTAGAATAATAGTCCAGTGTTTGAGTCTAAGAAGTGTTTTATTTTGGCCAGCTTGTACGTCTTTTGAGCTAAATGTTTCGTTAAATTTCGTACATGGGAGTTCTATGCTAAAGTGCTGGTTAATCGTCAACCTTAGAACTTTGTGTTCTGTTACATGTTCAATTTGTATTGATTCCGCGTGTAGCTGTAGCGATCGTTTTGTGAAGTTTAGGAGTAACAAGAGATAAATAGATAGATAGATAGATGGATAGATGGATAGATGGATGGATGGATGGATAGATAGATAGATAGATAGATAGATAGATAGATAGATAGATAGATAGATAGATAGATAGATAGATTGATTGATTGATTGATAGATTGATGGATAGATGATGTATGTATAGATGATGGATGGACAGATGATGGATGGATAGATGATGTATGGATAGACGATGGATGGATAGATGATGGATGGATAGATGATAGATGGATGGATGGATGATAGATGATAGATGGATGATAGATGATAGATGGATGGATAATAGATGATAGATGGATGGATAGATGATAGATGGATGGATATATGATAGATGGATGGATAGATGGATGGATGGATAGATAGATATATGTAGATAGATGGATAGATGGGATAGGATAGGATATGATAAGATAGATAAATAGATAGAAAGATAGGATCGGATGGATAGATAGATAGATAGATAGATAGATAGATAGATAGATAGATAGATAGATAGATAGATAGATAGATAGATAGATAGATAGATAGATAGATAGGATCGGATAGATATGATAGATAGATAGATAGATAGATAGATAGATAGATAGATAGATAGATAGATAGATAGATAGATAGATAGATAGATAGATAGATAGATAGATAGATAGATAGATAGATAGATAGATAGATAGATAGATAGATAGATAGATAGGTGGGTTAGGTAGGGTAAGGTTTGGTTGGGTTGGGGTGGGTGACCGGTGGGTGGATTGTTGGATAGATGGATGGATAGATAGATAAGTACAAGAAATTAATAAAGCAACTAATAGATAAGTGCAGCTCAGGTGCCGCTTTACAGGTATTTGCAATGGACGCTCGCAGGGCGTCTCGTGTCTTGGGGGTAGGACGCTCTGGAACAGCAGTAAGCCAACCGTGGAGCTGTAGAGATCTTCTTTAGAAACTCCAAGCTCGCTAAAGATCTACTGTGATAAAATCATGTATGTAGTCAATTTTAAGAGAATTTGGAATTTGAAATATGTGTGGACTGTAAGTAACTGTTATCTCTGGCCGGGTGATCTAAATCAGCGATAGGCGGCAACCCAGGCACTTTAAGCATCTACTTTAGAAACACCTTAATAGATCTACCTTAATAAAAATCATGTCTCTTTCTAGGCTTCAGACAATTCGGAATTGTAGTAACACCACTGCGTTTCTCTCTTTCCCCCTCCCCCCGTTGATGTTCTTTGACAGTGGTTTAACCGGGTCTAGCCTTGTCCGTAACCACTATGAACCCCTTTGATTGTCCAATGAAGGCTTTGAACCCCTTTGATTGTCCCATGAAGGCTATGAAATCTTTGATTGCCCCACTAAACGGTAGTTCCTATCTTTTTTTTTTTTTTTTTTTTCTTATCCAGCGGCACTTGGGCTTTCAGCCCTTCGGCCCAATGACATGTCATTGCGAGGCTGGGGAACCTGAGGACTTTCCTTCCAACCCGGTCAGGAGCTTCGCTCCTTCCCCTCCACAGAGGGTTTATCACAGGAGCCGTTCAGGCTATTCAGTCAAATTTCCGGCCGTAAACATTTCTTCAAACGCCGACGCCCGGGTTTGAACCATGAACACCTGGTCGCCAGTACAACGCCGAAGCCATTACACCAGCGCGGCTCCCAGTTCCTATCTTTAGATTGTTGAAAATATGGTATCTTGAGTATGTCATGACCTGTGCGGAGTCTGAAGATTACCACTTGTTCACACCTGTTGAACTGGTAATATGCATCATTGGGATGCTCATCTTCCCATTTCTGACCTAGTATGTATGACGCAGTTGGTCTGTTTTTCTCATTCTCACCGAGTTTCCTGATCTAGTCATTCGTTAATGCTCTAACATTATAGCATGCTTGACTTGGCTCAAACATGTTCTGTTATTGTGTTATTTCTGATTTTATCTCTCTCCCTTGTACTGTTGGTCTTCGGTCTCAGCCAGCGTACTCCGCGGTGTGTGTGTGGAGCCGATATTGATCACTGGCCGTTTTGCTTCCATAGAGATATGAGGATGTTTGAGAAATATGTCAACTGAACCACGCTGTGTAGAGTAAACACGGGTAATCAGTTCATCATATCTTTTGAGCTCACTGAAGACGAGGAAAATACATTGATTTATAATTTTCTTTTAAACATCGTGCAGTCTTGCTGCTACAAGTTGTCTTATTTAGTGTATTAACTACAGGATAGAATTTGTTTTCACTGTAAGAAGAAAACATATTTTCACGCAAGAAAGTAAAAATACTTTCATAAAGTTTGTCATTATTTTGTGAAAATGTATTCGTAGACATTTGGTGGAAGGATTTATAGGTTGTGTTGTATAGTTCTGAAACGTGTTATCGTGTACAGTTTATGCCATGGAGAGTAGTGGTTTTTATTGTCGGTTGTCGTTACAGCGTCCGGGGTGAAGTTATGTTTAACTTTTCATATCCACCTGATGATAGTCTTATATGTCGAGCCACTTTTATGTAAAACCACCAGAGCGTTGTATATCAGTCGCCTTTCAGATCTTAGGCGCGGGATTTGTCTGTGCCATGATGTTTCCATTGTCCTATCAGTAATGTGACTTTAGAGTACCTGTGCCGCCTGTAGTTCACGGGAGCCTCTAGAAAAATAAAGAAAGAATATGACTACTGCCACCTCAGGTATGTCGTAATGTGGTGATGACTATGAGGTTATGAATGAGGCTGGCAAAGTGATCATGTAAAACTAATTGCTACAGAAACCAGCTCTACAGGAGCAAGAAATGCTTTGGTGCAGACTTCCTTCCAGGGAGCCAGCTGCTGTTGTAGCTCCTTGCTCCATAAGGAGCAACACGGGAAACGATAAAGATAATAGTACCTTTGCACTTATTCCATTCAATTATTTCAGAATTCAGCCACCGAATTTTCCATAGTAAACTATAAAGATAATAGTACCTTTGTACTTATTCCATTCAATAATGTCAGAATTCAGCCAGCGAATTTACCAAAGTCCAAGTCAACAGTTTCAGCAACACAGAACTTTTGTGAGTCAGCTTGCTTACGTTAGAAATAATTATTTTGATTATTCATCCAGAAGACAAAATATCATCTTCAAGATTTGTCTGACTCCCGAGACCTCGGGGTGTTTTCTAGCGTCTCTTCCTAATGAATACTTTTATACTATAGTACTGCGGCAATAGCGATTCCAATGCTTTTCGGTTGGTGGGGATATCTATAAATAATTGTGTAATTAGACCTAGTTCTCCGCAAGTGCCAGCATATAACATACAAGGGTTTACGATGAAAGTGTCATACACAGTAAAAACAGTATAGGTTACTCATCATGAAGATTAAACTAATAAGATAAACGTATGTAATTGTTAAAAATTGGCAGGTTGAAAACGTGCAGTTTATAAGATCTGTTTAATCGGTTAAAGTTAATTGCTAGTTATAAAGGTATCTTTTCCTTTGAAGCGTCTGACAGAGTCTTGTTTTAACAAAATTAATAATAATAAAATTGCCCGTCTGTTCTTCAGTCTTGAGTTTAGTGTTGAATTCTGGGATGATTTTATTTGTTAGTTCTGTCTCAGTAGCATGAATGCGCTTTTCCCGTATCTTGTTCCTCAAAAATACGTGTTCACACTCTTTAGTGTAGGGAAACACCTGCCCGGGTCAGATGCGGCCCTGTGTGCGTGGTCATTTTGTTCATATCGTTGAAATTTTCAGCAAAAGACAAAATTTAGTTAACTTATGGGCAGCCAAAATATCCCCATCGGAGTATTCTGCGCTTGCACATTTGAGAGTATTTCCCAGCGTTGTTACATCTATATTTCCGATACGTAAACTACCTCAAACTATTCTTTCGCATTATTGGGGATGGCTCTCAGTCATCTTCCTAACTCAGAAGGATCGGAAGACACAGGGAGCAGTAAGGGAGTGGGAATTTTAGGAGTAGGGGGTATCAGCGAGAGAAGGGATGAGATAGAGAACGAACGAACTTTATTTTCAAAGGGTTAAGAATTAGGCACGCAGGCCCGCCTTTCATTCTGCCCTTCCTCTCTGTCATCTTGCATACTGTATTCTTTCAATCGCACATGTATTTTGAGCATTATTTAAGCATACAACATTATCAAGGTAAAATAATAGCATACATTTGTAATATCCAGTCATAATCATATTTAAGTATGTTCCAAAAAAAATAAAAAATAAAAATAAATAAATAAAACAAATAAAAGAAAGTAATGAAAAAAAAACCAAAACATACAACCAAACAAAATCTAAACCATTCATACAGTAAATTAGAAATCACTTGAAACATAATCAGATTATGGTGGCATATAATAAGAACTCGTGAAATATTGGAAATCTGCTGTTGAATGACCAGGGACTTCGTGTGTTGTAAGCGCATGCGGAAATTTTTCCCAGATGTGAGCGGCTTTGAGTCCCAAGCAGATACTGCCACAGGGAGTGAATTATTAACGCCTGCACTATACGAGATCCAGCTTTATGACCTATGCTCCTTAGGGAGGTAAAGGCTATTGACTGATAGATGAGAATCGTGCATATAGGCCCGTCTTGCATTTTGCCCTTCCTCTTACTCATCTTTTATTGCTAGTTATCCAGACATTCTCCAACATACTTAAAGTATTAATTTAATGGCGATGCAAGATTATAAGTAGTATAACAGCATACATTTACAGTATGTGATTACAATTAAGAAGTAAAGTATATTAAAATGAAAACTAGATCATCAGACCCTCCATACAGTATGTTATATAATAATTCGAAACATAATCAGTTAGGGCGGCATATAATTATCAGCACTCATAAAGTATTTGAACAGTCTACGATTATATGAGTAGGGACTGTGCGTGTTTTTCAGGTCATGTGGAAGATTGTTCCAAAGGTGAGCAGCTGAGCAAGCCAAGCTCTTCTTGAACAAGTCTAGCCTGGACTTGGGTACCTGTAATTTGTTTAAGCGGTGACTACGTTTTTCATTGTATTTTAAAAGTGGCCACATATACGTTGGAGCATTCTGTGACAAAATTTTGTGAGCGAATTTAGCTTTGTTAAATAGGAAGCGCTTTCTGAGGGGTAATATTTTAAGATAATTATATAGATCTATGCAATGCGTTCGGTGTTTATCAGCAACTAGGCGCACTGCGCGTTTTTGAAGTGAATGGAGCTTTTTTGTATTGGATATGGAACAACCATCCCAGATTGTTGAACAATAGTCTAGGTATGTTTGTATATGAGATGTGTATAACATTTTCCTTGCCCCCTCATCCAGGAAGTGTTTGATTTTTGCTTATTGGTAAACTTTCTGTGCTGTTAGCTTTGTGAGTGCATGTACATGTGAGTTCCAGCTTAGGTCCTGGTCAACAGTTAGACCTAGAGTTTTATGTTCATTTACGTTTTCAATTAGTTCCGATGTAGAGCTGAAGTGTAGATTTCTGCGAGTTTTGTAATTTTTGTCTGGTTGATATTAACATACATTTCGTTTTACTAATATTTATTTGCATTCGATTCTCGTTGCTCCACTTAATAAGATTATGTGTATTGTTTTGTAAAGATAGTTCTAGTGTGATGCAACTTTTATCACTAGTATAGACAGTACAGTCATCGGCAAACAGGTCACAGGATGAGTGTTTGATGTGTAGAGGAAGATCGTTAATGTATTCGGCAAAGAGAGAGAGAGCCGAGAATATAACCCTGAGGAACACCGGTATCGGTAACTGTTGGATTGGACAAGGAATTATTGTACGACACCACTTGTTGTCTGTCTGACAGGAATGATTTAATTAACGTCACCAGCTTAAAATTTACTTTCACTGTTTCTAATTTTCTGATTAAAATAGTGTGATCTATCATATCGAATGCTTTTTTAAAGTCTACAAAGATTGCTCCACATATATTATCGTTTTTTGATGTTTAGATGCAAGTTGTCTATATTTTTTGTTAAGGATGTGAGGCAGGAATGTTTTGGTGTAAACCCCGACTGATTATCAATTAGCTGGTCATTATTGGCTAGGTGTTATATTGCTGTTTTGTTTATGTGTTTTTCCAGTGGTTTGGACAGCGACGATATAAGAGAAATGGGCCTATAGTTACCAAGGTTGCTATTATCAGATGAACCAGGTTGAGAGGGTATACTTCAGCGATTTTAAAGGCAGATGGAAAGTAACTCATTGCGATACATTGATTATATATGTATGTTAGTTAATCAGTAATAGCTGGTGCAGCATAGCGCATTATTTGATTACTGATTCCATCAAGTCCCGATGAGTTATTATCTTTAAGGTCAGTAAGATAGTTATAAACCTCGTTAACTGTTATAAAAGGGATGTCGCATGGAATAGTGTTAGTACACTTGTTCTCGCAGAACGTAGATAATTTGCTTAAGTCACAAAGCGAAGAAGGTATGGCTGATTTTATATTCTTGATTTCTACCTAAAAACCCAACCCCTGCAGACCCAAGTAGAACAGTCTCAACTGAGAGGGTTTAGCCATGTCTGCAGAATGGGAGAGATCGGCTACCACGACAAGCATGGGAAACTAAGAGCCAGGGATCCAGACCTCCAGGACGACCCAAAGTCCACTGGGAGCATAACATTAGACAATCTTTGAAGGACCAAGGACTAGAATGGAACCAAGCCAGGAGGAAGACAGCCGATAGAATAGTATGGCGCTCTCTCTTACAAACCTCTACACCCCATGGTAGAAGAGGAACGAATAAGTAAGTAAGTAAGATTTCTACCTGAAAATCATTGCTGAAGTCTATACAAGTAAATGAAGTATTGGGAGTTTGTGAGTGTGGCGAATTTTTATTTTGTTCACTAGGGTATTGATTGCCTTTCATATATTTTTATTGTTTGTTTTGCTTTGAACTAAATTACTAAAGTAATGTTTCTTTTCTCTGCGAATTAAATATTGCACTTTGTTTCTTACTGTCCTTATTTTTGTGCGCTCGATACCCCAGAAAGAGAGAGAGAGAGAGTGAGAGAGAGAGAGAGGAAGGTTCAGAGTAGAATCATAGCGGTTATAATACATTTACGAAGACTTGTAGCTTATTGTCGCGAAAGGTAAAGATAATAAGATGATGATAATATCCTGGACAAAAAGGTGTATCAGATGATACCAGGATAGTGCCAGGTAAGAGACTGGTCTTAAAAGAAATACCCCATTCTCTGAAGAATAATGGTGTATCGAAGTCAAAGGTAGAGTCAAGCAGTATAGATCACTAGGTGAGATGGTAATGGCAATCCTAGTTACCTATGGTGCCCCTCTCCAGACCAACCTAAGACTATGACTCTGCTAGGGGTAATTAATTAACTAACAGAAACTTTGAACCCAATTTAAATAATACACTGAAGACTGTGGGTACAATTTATAATTTATTTATATACAAGATCTTTTTTCTTTGTGCTTCTGTTAAACTTCAAATAAAATCACATTGATTTCAAAATAAAATCTGTTTCACTTTCTTTATATATATATATCACATTTACAGTTAATTTATTGTAACTAATAAAGTTCACTTCAACTGTTTTCTGGATCCTTGATAAAATCTGTCTTTCTTTTGTGCTTTCTTGAATAGAATATCAATGTTAATTTATGATAAAATCATAAAGACTGATATGACTGTCAATTGTCTTCCCAATAAACCACAGGATTTTGCTATCATCATAACACAGTTTGTTCGTAGGTGTGTGGTAATTGAAAGTAGAAGTAGCCCAACAAAGAGCTACATATCTTTAAAAAGTCCTTCTAGGCCTCGTACAGCAGTATGATCGGAGAGAACCCCACAACTGCGGGTCTTCCAAATCAAGATGACACAGTTGATACTGGCACAGGCTTTGAACAACTTGAACATCTACTAGCTGACTTGGTCACTAAAGATTTAGTACGACACTCAGGGCATGATATAACCTGAAACATAATATACAACCTACGTAGTATCGCTCATTGTCTCCCTACACAGTCAGCTGGTATAATGAGACAGTTCAGACAAGCTGTGGTTAATCACAAGAGACATAGTAAGTCATGAATAACACAATTCGTTCAAGTTCCAGCACAATATTTCAGTAACTCACTTGTTACAGTTCTGTCCATGATTTGCTTCTTTAAAATCATATATGCCTTATGGTAATCATTGTGTCATATACCAAATAATACAGAAAATCAATCGGTTACAGTCATTCCTTCTTCCAGTTTGGATAGTCCTTTCCAGTAAGCATAATATCCTTAAAACGCTTTCCACAACCAACTAGCTCAATCCATTCGTTCTACTTATTTATTACACAATTAAATTAAACCAAAACACTTTGGGTTTTCCTCCAGAAATAGCACAATGATTCTACACATACCAATATTACCCTAAGCACACATTGATAATATATTTACACATATATATATTTTTTAATTAACATCTCGTTTACCCTCAATCACAGACAGGCTTTAAAAGGTTATACAGTCTGCTTACACTTCTGCAGATGGCAAAGGAGTTGATACAGATGCTGTTCTACGTGTCTGTTGTTTGAATTAGGCGGCGAGTGTGTGCGCCTTCCGTTCCCTCCCCTTATATAGTGGATTTGCGGATGTACGAGATAACAACTAGGCCAAGGTATTTGTCATTCACGCAAACAGTGTAGGTTTTGGCAAAGTGTGCTCCAATGCAAAATCCAAAATATGTCTGGAGTCCTTATTTCTGCGCCGATTTCCTCCATCTTAGGCTCATATGAGTGAGCTCTCTCACTATGGATATCCACTTTATCCTATAGTTTATCCGACTATTCACTGGAGCAGCCGAAACAGGGAAAAACACATGGTTCGTGGTCTCCTGTCTTCTATTCATAATAACTCCGGCTCTACATCACATCCAGTGAATCTATTGCTATCTGCCTAAGGCTAATGATCCCTATTATCGAATTGGGTCTTTCTTTAACTAGGTACTCCATGTATATATGCACACTGCCTTCCGAAATATTACCAACATCTACACTTTCGTTGTCTCCATGTTGAATAGCCTAGCGTATCTTCCGACACTACGTGTACCAAGCTGGCGTTTCATTGGTCAGTTATTTCCACGGGCTTTGCGCGGTGATAAATTTTGAATGATGCCGAGATATGATTCAGACTTCATTACACTTATAAAGCATAAACCGAACGCGTTGGCTTTAAATCTCTGGTGGGGATGGGCCCTACTATCCGCTAGGAACGAGCCGTACTGCGAATAACGTTAATCTTATCACGAGTACCATCATTATGGTTGTCGTCATCATCATCATTTTCTTTGCGCTCCATTGAGCCACCACTGTAGCTGCTTCCCTTACAGGACGCCTGCGCCAAACATTCACATGTTCTTGCGGCAGTGGTTTGTGAAGCAATTTGTTTTACATGTTGAGTTTGCCAGCCTCATGCACAGCCTCATATAAGCCGCCTTGTAGATCCTCTCTAGGATAGAGGGCAGTTCGTGACATCCCACCACCCGCTAATTAGTGGATCTGGTATGTTTTACCAATGTTGAGCCCGCTGAGTTGGGGAAGCATTCTTAGTTTGCAAGAAAGCGCAGGAACTCATCCCATAAACAAAAGGGGTAAAGAGGGTAAACTCAAATACATGGGAATCGAAAGAAGAAGAAGTCGTCTTGTACTATTCTTTCTTTATCTCATTAGATACCCCAGGGACCTCTACAGGGATATTTTTTATATTGTGAAAAACTGTTGTGAACATAACACTTTATTGAAAACCAAAGCAGAAGTTATTATCTGGTTATTTTTGTTATTTATTTTTTTGTGTGATGGGATACTTACATCTAGTACTGGTGATAGCGTAGGGCTGTATGAAAACTAACGTGCAAGAGGAAGACATCGCTATAAATGGGAAGATAACATCAAGAGATGGACAGGCAAGAGTATATCGGAATACACCATCAAGACAAGAGACAGAAGACGTTGGAGATCTATTACAGCCGACCTTTGATGTGGAGATGGCACGTGATGATGTTGAGTGAACATTGGCGATACATTACAGCCGACAGTCCATGTGGAGACACCGCACGTGATCAATTTGGAATGGAGACGTTATATGTTTGCATTGTGATTATATGTCGAAAATAACCTCAGAGCTAAAATGTTAGACTCTGGGAAGTAATAGTCACTTATGTGCGTGCATTATTGATCGTCGACTGTCGCTTTTGTCACAGGAACATTGTTCAATTGTCTGACCTGATGTCGTTAAATGTTGTGGTGTGAGCGAAATTCGGTTAGCGTAAGGTATTTATCAGGCATGAGTGTTAGTAATACAGAGGCGAATGTTAGATCTGTGGAGACGTTAATTCTCTGCTGCTTCTTGGTGTGTTGTTTCTTGCAGCGTTTACACTGTTGTAATATTGTCAGTTTCTTTGCTTTGTGAGCGAGTGACAGGCAGGCAGACTGACATACAGACATACAAACGGGCAAACAGGCAGCCAAACAGACAAGCAGGCAGACAGACAAGCAGGCAGACAGACAGACAAGCCGATTGACAAACAGGCAGACAGACAGATCAGCAGACTGACAAGCAGACAAACAACAGACAGGCAGAGAGATAACCAACAGACAGACAAGCAGGCAGTATAGTTAAATCTCAACACTTCACCCCTCTACGGCAGTATCTACTATCCGGGCTACCTTTACTATGTTCAGACTCACAAGCTTTAACTGAAGTCATTAACGACCCACGCATTCTCATTACTGTCAGCCATTTCCGATTATTATTTTTGTCTAATCATGTGTTGTGTAATGACAGCTTATCTGATAAAATAAATGAATTTTCTTTTACCCAGATGACGTGAGATACTGACGCAGGAGTAACTAAGTGTACTGCCCGGAGGATACTTGCCGCGTTCAGCCCGGATGATGTCGCCTGCGGTAATGATGACTCGGCACAAATAATTACCGTGTAGTGAAAGTCTGCATAATTTAACATCCCTCATGGCTATTACGAGTATTTAATATTCTTCTACACCTCACTTAAAGAAAGTATCGACACAAAAGAGTCAGGGCACAACACGCCAGTTAACTACACTTCAAATATCACTTAAAGAAACTATTGTTTGATCGATGACACTAAAAAATGAGATTGAGAACTGCTGCAGTTACCATGTCACACTGTGGTTCTGCAGTCATTGCTGGTGCAGTTTAACCGAATATCATTTGTTATTTCGAGCTGACCAAAAGCACTTGTATTTAGATTAAAATTAACAAATGAACTCTTAGGGTAGATATACGTTTACAGTGTTAACCTACGGTTGTTACGGTGCAGACAATTTCATTGGATTACGGAGTTGCTGAGTTATCCGGATTTCAGAAACCACCTAGTAGAAAATAGTAGTGTAATAGTTTTTGTAAAATTTGTAATTTATTTTATTATATTGTAAATTTTAAAACTGGTTGTAAATATAACACTACTTTGACTTTGGATGTCAGTTTTATAAGTACTTACAACTGGATGTCGAACATATTTGGAAGAGTCGGCAGAATTTTGCACTGACATTCCAGCTATTACAGATGACATTTCGAATCATTCATCTTTCTACTTAGTTGCACGAATTTGAATTTGAGAAAGCAAAGATTTGGCAGCTTTTGATGTACCGACCAAAAACATTATATTTGCATATATGCAGACGTCATGATTTGTAATTGCTTGTACCATCCGGTTACTGTTCTAAATTTTGGAAGCAATGAAGCAGTATAGCCCAGCCGTCAAGTAATCTTTACTTTAATCATTTGTCGGATGTTGGCACCTTTGCCTGTTGGTTATTCTCAGTCAGTGAGTCGAGTGCGAATGCTAGGATAACCAAGTCATCATGTTGATAAAGGAATACAGGATCTCCCTGCCTATGAGCGTGGAGGAATATCGCATAGCCCAGCTGTATATGATACAGGTAACTTGTCTTTTGTCATTGTTGTTATTAATGCTTGTTATCATCATTCATCGTTTTTCTTTTAACTCCTTATGGAGCATGGAACAAAAACTACAGATTACCTCCTTGCAGGAAACCCGCGCCAAGATTTCATGTGCTCTTGTAGCCATGGTGTCTGTAGCAATTTGTTTTACATGATGAGGTTGCGAGCTACATGCACAGTCTCAAATCGGTCACCTTGTACGACATGCCCGAGGGATCAGTAATTCTGTCTTCGTGCCATCATAGACCCCCCATCCCCCCCCCCCCCCCCCCATCCCCCAGGAAATACACGGACGTAATGCTTGTCACCAGTTATCATCTCTGTCGTATTATCGCTGATTGTTTATTTATTGAACTAATTTTTGCTTAGTCTTCGCAATCACTCTGTCCACAGCCTCTTTCAAATATGTGTACACTTCATAATTAACCATCGCTTAATTGACGTTGGCCATGTTAATCTTCCTCACATTGAATCTGTCCGTCCTCTTGTATGACTTGTTTCCCTTAATACACTTCTGTTATACCATCCCCAGACCACTTCTATCTTCATATTTTTTTTAAATCCCCTATTCATACTTTTCTTCTGCCTCTGTCGCTTTGGTGCCTTTTGTTTTACCGTGCTAATATCTGTTAGTTTTGTGTGTGTACGTTTTGCTCCTAACTTGTATGTTTCTGAACTGAGCACTAACTTCGGTATAAGCCATGGAGCTGAAAGTTGGTACTCTGATAGTAATTTTAACTAAGAATATCTAAAATACCAACTCCCTTCTCTATATGCTTTTTTTTTTTTTTTTGGTTTGGTCGCCCTCTAATTCTCTCTCCCTGGAGATTCCATAACAAGGACTACCTTGTTATGCTATCAGCTTGTTTCCTCATCGTATACCCAACGCCAACGCATTTTCTTCACCTGTTATTGCACTGGTAATTATCTACTTGTTTAGTATCAGTTCTACATTGGTGTTATTGTCATAAATATTAGACAAACATAAAGGTATGTTTTCAGGCACTCGTAAGAAATAAAGAAGTAGAACACTAGACAACAGAAAAACAACAGACGTGAACGGCTTACCCAGGACTCGAACCCAGGACCTTCCGTGCGATAACCCCGCCTAGCTATGCAAGCGAATCACACTATCCTCCCTGTGACAGAGGTTATGAAAATAGAATTCATATATCTACATTCTTCTTCCACCTGGCTTTCACCGGGTTTCCTTATTAGTTATGCACGTTTTGGTAACGTAAAACCCTCCTACACTTAGATATCTGTCTCTTTCCTAATTTAGCCATGCCTATATTTTTCTTTCTTTCTCTACTGTCTTATAGGCACTAGGAACGTTTACAATCAGACCGTTGTAATAGTGACAGGTAGACGGAACGCGTAGAGAGGGGACCGGGTGGTAGATTTGTAGAGAACCAAGGGCGACTATTCAAAAAGACGTACTTTTGGTAAAGGGGGAGATAAGCTAATGAAGTTAAGACGTATTTTCGGTAGACATTGGTCAGGGGGAATAAATCTGAGAGAAAAGAGAAGATAATCACAGTCCCCCCCCAACCTCCGTTCGTTCGGGACGTCGTAGATACGGTGAGAGTCGCCAGATCAAAAGACCGTTCGCTCGTTGTCAGAGTCTGCAAGCGGTAAAAGGTGGCAATTTTAGCTTTGATTCGCAGATCAACCGGAGAAATCCCCGAAATCTGAGCGAAGGTGTCAAAACTAGCAAGTGCTAGGGAATTTCTACCATTTTAATATATATATCTCTGCCTTTAAAATCCATTATTCAGTACCCACAGACTTATTTCAGAATATCTAGCTTCGATTCTAGAACCATTTGTATTAATGGAGTTTCTTAGTTTTCGTTGGAGATTGTTTTAATGTCTGTGTTTGCGGTAAATATTATACTAGAAGTTTGAGTGATTTAATTGTTAAGTCCATCATTATATTTTACTATGATTTTTTAGGGATGAGCCCACTCTCCCGTTGAACAGGTGCTAAAGTCGTAGATACTGGGCCAGAAGGCGCACCGGAAACCACAGTATCGTGCAACTCGCTTTTTTTTTTTCTATGGAGAGTACACCGTCACTATGATTTTCTGTGTAGAGTGATTTACTGGTTAAGGTCCGTCAATTATATTTCACTAGGATTTTGTT
>JAMPIV010003451.1:0-12500 GCA_024509875.1 Oreohelix idahoensis | reverse complement strand
TAATGAATTCTCTTGTGCACCAATGATGATTGCAGGAGATGATAAGGCGCAGCCAAAGTGAAGTAATAATTGTTACGTGTGAACGTGCAGGGCTCAGCCATTTCCCCCCAAATTAGAATCTTCTAGTCCAGTGAAGCTGAGCATGTAATCTGATTTAGAATATGATTACACCGATTCTAGCTCCAGCTGAGACTTTTGATTAAATTTAGAATTGGTAATTTAAAAAAAGAAGTAAGATGGGAGTGATGGGATACTTGCATCTAGTACTAGTGATAGCGCAGGTCTGTATGAAAACTAATGTAGATAAGCTAGTGCCAGAGTAGTATATGTGGCAGTTTGGAAGTAGAGCCGTGCAGTTATGACATGCACCATTAGAACATTGACTCTGTAGTATTATCATTTGTCGTACATGACAACTAATATGAGGTTGTGTATGGGGGCTGGCAACCTCATCATGCCAAACGAATTACCACAGAGACCACCGCTACAAGAGCAAACAACTGCGTGGTGCAGACTTCCAATTAAGGTGACCAGCTGCAGTTGTCGCTCCATGCTGTAGAAGAAGCGAAAAAAAATGATGATGATGAATATTGTCACTGCAAATTTTTTTTTTTCCGTACGCCCGCTATTACTCAAGGCGATGTGTCCGGTTAATATGTCTAACGCGAGACTGATTTTACGTGAGTATCCCTTTTTTCCCTGTACAGTGACAGGTGTCCTCTCGCCATTTAGGCAGATACTCGCCGATTTCGGAGGTAGCTATTAGAGCTGGGTCGGCTCAGGAGCCGTTCAGGTTATTCCAGTCCCTGGTCGACGACACTCCTTCGCCAGGGCTCGAATTATACCAATCCAAGTCCCGGTCGACGACAACTCTTCAAATGTCCTCGCCAGGGCTCGACCCTGGATCGCCCGATCGCCAGCGCAGTGTGGTAACCATAACACCAGAGCGGCTCCCGTCACTGCAATGATTCAGTATGACGTGTCTTAGGAGGCGACTACTGTGAGGTTGTGCAGAGGGCTGGACATCTCATCATGTACAGTTAAGTACTACAGAAACCATTGCTGCAAGAGAACATCAATACTTCTTCCGTGCAGACTTCTTACAAGGGAACCAGCTATAGTGGGTGACTCCGTGCTAAACGGAGATCAAAAAGAAAATTGATTTATTGAATGATTCAGTTTCAGAAAGAAAGACATTTGTAAACAGGCGGTGGATTTAAGGTGGAAAACAAACGCTGACACTTAGACACTCTTACATTACCACCACAGTTATTATATTTATGTTGTAGTTTATTGTTATTGTCGTCGTCATTTTCTTCTTAAACATAATCTCCTGCTTTTTTGTGCTTGGAAGCTGCTTACCGGGAACATTGATTTCTGTTTGTCCTGGACTTTTCCAGTCAATGATGAGATTTAATTCCTGGCCATTCTCTTTTGTTTTACAATCTCGTATCTTTTGCCTGTCGTTCGCAGGGATCTCTACCTGTCGATTGGCTCTTCTAAAAATACGTTTCTATAATCCTCTTTGCATAAAGAGATGGCCCGGGGAAAATAGATTGTTTTTTTTTCGTATATTGAGTAGTTTTTCTTCTTTAGCTTTATTTTTTAAGATTTCCTTATGACGATTGTGTCTATCAGCTGCAACGTTTTTAACACATTCGCATTTGAAAATTGTTGGAAGCTCTGCTACTTTCATTCAGTTTGTCCGTTCTTCTTTGTGTCGCAAGATGTAACGAAAGAACTGCCGGAAAATTTTGATAAATTTCTACATTTTAAGGCTGGTAAAAATGTGTCGACCTGTTTAATATTTTATATGAATGTGTGATTTCCGTATATACACATTTGGATCTTCGCCGGTGCTACAGAATTCGTGCACTTTGCTGAGATCTTCCTTGTGTGATCTAAGGGAGGAAATCGGAGCACTGGTGAAGTTGTTCGTATGCAATGAAGATGGTTCTTAAAACCTAAATCAAACCAAACCATATTTTATATAAATCAAGTAATAATCAAGAATACTTCACTTGAGAACTTGAGCTTTCATTTTCGTATTTTGTTTAAAGTCCATCCACTACTCTCGTGTTTTTTTTCCCCTCCTCGTTTTTAATACCAGTTTACGTGATCTATTTTAAGACGTCACATAATGTTATCCGGCGTGATGTTGACCACATCACCCCTAGTGTGCCGATGGTCAAGAAAATATGGGCCTAACACCATATTCCTAATATGCTTCAATGGGCGTGTAACGGGATCCTTTACCTTTTTACATAATGTTATACAATGTGGAGATTATGTCGCCCCGCTGACAACTATTGTGTTTTCACTAGAATGTTTGCTTTGTGCTGACAGCCGATTATGTTGTACATTCTTTCATAATGTGTAATTAAATTCAATTGACTTTCCCTGTCACATTTTGGGTCTTCAAGAGATGAGATGAAAATGCTAGAGATGGATAGGGCACACAGTGAGGAAACTTGATGATAGCAGTACTAGGCAGGTCCTTGTTGTGCAGACCTCAGGGCAGCCTTTCTCAACATTTTATATCCGACAGGAACCCTTGAAATAATATCCAGGTCTCAGGGAACCCCTGCATGAAAATTATTGTATCTGCAGCTCATGGAACCATAGCGTGATCAGTAAGTTGTAAATATAATAATCCAACAACAAATTGTCAGTGGTCTTTTAAGTACAGAATGTTTTTTTTTTTCTATGGATATGCTTTTTTTGGCCAACTTATTAGCCTACTATTTTTGTATGGTTCCACCTCCCCACACACGATATCAACTTTAATGCGAGTCAGTAGTGTAGGTAGATGATACTTCTGTTTTTCATTTTTTTGGGGTCAAATTTCCTACTTGATTTGTTTTTTACAGGCTTTTCTTTAACTTGCAACGTATGTAAATCTTGCAATCGATTTTTCAATCACTTCCAGATGAGCAATAGCTCTGAAACTTGGCATAAAATGAATAAAATTAAAATTAATATTAATTTTGTTTTTTTGTATTGTATCATCTGTGAAATGTGCGATAACTACAAATAATCTAGATGTCTTTTCCAACAGGAATGTCTGTCGTAATTTTTTGAGAAGATAGGACTGAGGTAATTATGGTCCCTTTCTAGTAGAGGTGATGATGACAGCTATGTGAAAGGAAGGTGTAAGAAGTAGTTTCTGTTTCACGAGGAGGGTGATAGTGTAGAGAGAAAAAAGCAGTCTTGGATTGAGTAATTGCTCTAATCCAGCCTATCTTTTACGACCCTATTTAACTTTCAGACGCCCTTACTCTCCTTGTACAACGTACAAGTTACACAACACTAAGTACACACAATTCCGTGAAAAATAACACTACGTGCAGACGTGAAAACAAACTATGAATAATATATATATATATATATATATATATATATATATATATATATATATATATATATATATATATATATATATATATATATATATATATATATATATATAAACAGGGGTTTGACCAACACTGTACCTTAAGGTTTGTTATGTTTTATTATCGCTAGAAATATCACAACATCAAGACAAGCATAATCATTACATCAATGAATTATAGTTTACAGACAAGAATTGAAAATATAATCTAATAGGCCTCCCTCTTGTATAGGAAACTAGGAAAAATCCCAACAGAGAGGTAATTAGCCCCCAAAAAGATCAAATTAATTAACAATGGGAGTAGGGAATAGTCAGGACGGGTAAGACTAAGTCCTTAATTTAACCTATCCCGAGAAGAAAAACAAAAAACTCAGATTAGTGAGAGATAAATAAAAGAAGATTGGTAGGTTAGTAGTAACATAGAATTAGTATCTTTATATCCGTTCACTCACACAGACAATACAGTGGCCCACTTTCAGATTTGCTTACCAAATGTTAACGCTGCATACATTCCTCGGAATTTAAACACTAGCAGTTATTAAAACTAATCAGTGATATTCAGAGTCAAGTACAGCCCCAGACTATCCGATGAGCTGACTGCTATTTTTTTAGGGGGGAGTCGCTGCAATTGATGCGTTAGTAGTGACTGCCTGGATATTATTCCTTTTCGCTGCAGGTATTTGCTTTGGATAAGTGTTTCTATTGTGGTGGCACTGTCCGGGATATTAATATGGTAAAATATTGTTCCAATGGGGTCTAGTCTCAGGTGACTATGACACTCGGTGATGTGATGGGAAAAACAAATGGTAAATGATAATAATCTGCTGTCCGTTGAGGTGGGAGCTGAGTATGAACAGCGAGTATTCTTGAATAACTCCGATTAAAAAAAAAACTCCTGTCAAGGGTTAGATGAAAAGTACTGACTTTCTCCTTCAGCAGACTGATAATATATTATGATATGAAAAAAGTTGTATTCTGGGAATGTTCCGTACCAGTTAAAATTTATCTATTATTGTTTGTTTTCTTGATTTGGCTTCTCGTCATACATAGAGAAGGTGGACCGCACAGGGTCACAACATGAAGATGTTCATAACAATAATTATTTGGATGCTGATAGGAACATCAGATCATAATAAAAACGCTGGATCGCAAGGTAACACACATTTAGATATGACTCGTTAAGCACTCCCTTATTTAATTAAATTAAAAACCCACAGTTGTCTAGCTAATCTCGTCGCTTTTAACAATAGGTATGAACTCTAGTCACTTAGAATTTACACATGATGAAATAGAAATAAATCGCGTTCTTTAAATTATCCACCGCCTAGTGTCTATTGGTTAATTTAAAGTATCTCTTACTTGGGAAATCGCGAGTAATTAATTTGTCGTTTATAGCTGGTAAACTTTGCTTTACGTTATTTAATTAACACAGACCAAAAAGCTCAGTGAAATATAATGGAAACACTTTAACAATTAAATCACTCAAAACTCTAATATATTATTACCGCAGCACACACAAAAAATGAATTAATCTCCACGTATAAGTCAGTCCAAAATGGTAGTATGGCTCTCCTATGCGAGCTAGGTAATTTCTTCAAAATCTCTGGCGCTACTGATACCTGAATTGTAAGAGATGCCTATATATATTAAATTGGCTCAATCTCGCCTATGTCTGGCAAAAATCGCACCTCGAGCGAATTCTTCGGCCAATTTCTGAATCAAAGCTAAATTTGACACTTATGCCGACCGTATTGCCGCTTCAGCAAGAAATTTATTCTCCGCACAACGGTTTTTCGTCCGTTCTATGACCAGGTGTTAATCAGAGGTTTCAGATCTCGGCTCTCTCTCTGGAACTTCAAAGACGTCGTAACCTGACAGCCGGTAGCCGCCCCTGGCCCGCCTCTTTTGAAAGGAAGACAGATATATGAATAGCTGTATCAATAGTGCTTGAAACAAAGACAGGTAGGCGTGGCTAAACTAGAAAATAAGACAGATAGCGAAAGAGGCCTGGCTTACACGTACTTCACTTACATGTTAATTAGGAAGCGAGGGAAACACACGTGGAATCGAGTTGATTGCAAAAGAATGAGGGGGTGCCGGTGAGAATAAAGTGGATCGATCAAGGTTGCTCAATTTTCCTGTCACAATGTCTCACTTGAGAGAAATATTGAAACTTCTCTCTCTCTCTCTCTCTCTCTCTCTCCCTTTTTCCACACACACACACACACACACACTATCGCACGCGCGTGCACAGACATAAACACAACTGACATCTACATTTAAAAAAAAAATGTAATTTACAACTCTTATCGAAATTTAAAAAAATTAAAATATTTACTTTCCGTGCAATATACTGAATAATGAAATCCGCCTCGTGTGCTCTGGACTCGTTTATCGCAAACTGATATTATTAGCGGATCGATTACATTTGACTTCAATGTACAAACAACAACAAAATAACACTAAAAAGAAGAAAAAAAAATTATAAAAAAAATAAAAAATATTTTAAACACAGGCTTTTAGTGCACTAAAAAGCCACACATACTTTTTCAAGGAGTTATAGCTTGCAGTCAAAAAATGTAACTTAGAATTGACCAAAAGCCTGGGGCGCTGATTCTACATGAAATTAACTTCTGCTTTATACTTCATTCGGCGTCTGTGGCCTAATGGATATGAACGCAGTTTCATAATCCAGATATACCAGGTTCGAAACCTGCTGCAGGCGGTTTGGTAGCAAATCGCTTTGTGTGGATTTTTAACAATGGTATAAGCGCCGTACCGTTCAGAAAGCAATGGCAAACTACTGAACGTAAAAATTGCCTAGAAAAATCCCAAAACAGCCAATAAAAGCTGGGGTTGATTGCCACGTCCTGTAAAGGATAAGCAACTAACTTATACTTCATTACACACTTATGGATAAAATACATGATAAGCGCCCCACGCTTTTTGTCAATTTGATGTTACATTTTTTGACTGCAAGCTATAAACTCCTTGAAAAATTATGTGTGGCTTTTTGGTGCATTAAAAGCCTGTGTTTAACATATTTTTTAAACATTTTTTATTTACTTTATCCAAGCAGGCCTAATAGCCGTACTAATAATTTCTACTCTACAAGACGCTAATTAAATATGGTATGTGAGTAGTGAAATGGTCATATTACGGTCACTGCCCTACGCGCTGCTCGGTCACTGCCCACCACTGCGAACGCTAACATCGCCTGGCGGGCAAAGTTTTAAAAAAAAAAAGACTTTTTTTTTCAATCACGATCTGTCGCGGAACCTTGAGCGACCTCTTGCGGACCTAGGGTTCCGTGAAACCCCAGGTGAGAAACTATAGGTAGAAGGAGATCAAATAACACACGTGGAGAATAGAACTGGAGACATACATGAAGGGCGTGAAGAAGACATGGAGAGACCTTGAGCTGATGGCACGTGACATGACAGCAGACGTTTGTTGAAAGCCTTTGCTACTGTGGGATCTGAAGGGTGATGTTAATGATGATACTGCGTCTTCGTTCGCATTTTCTAGATTGCCTATTACAGTGACGCCACTGATCTCAACTGGTGGTTCTGACAATGTGCGTCAAGAAATCTATTTCTGAGCCAGTTTGTTTGTTTTCATAATTCTTCTTTGTTTGTGTCTGTCTGAGCTTTCGATTGGCTAAGCGGCTAGAGTACATTCCTCTCTCTCTCTCACGGCACAGTTACCGGGCTCCGGGATTGAATCCTGGTAGTGTCATGCTCATGCTCTTGTAGCGGTGGTCTATGTGGCAATTCGTTTCGCATGATGAGGTTGCCAGCCCCCATACACAACCACATATTAGTTGCCATGTACGACAAATGATAATACTACATAGTCAATGTTCTAATGGTGCATGTCATAACTGCACGGCTCTACTGCCAAACTGCCACATATACGAGTACTATTCTGGCACTAGCTTATCTATATTAGTTTTGATACAGACCTGCGCTATCACCAGTACTAGATGCAAGTATTCCATCAATCCCATATTACCAACCCCCCCCCCACAAATAAATAAATTACCAATTCTAAATTTAATCAAAAGTCCCAGCTGGTGCTACTATCATCATCAAGTTCATCATCACCACGTTCATCATCATCATCAAGTTCATCATCATCATCAAGTTCACCATCATCACCAAGTTCATCAAGTTCATCATCATCATCAAGTTCATCATCATCATCATCATCATCATCATCATCATCATCATCATCATCATCATCATCATCATCATCATCAAGTTCACCGTCATCACCAAGTTCATCATCATCAAGTTCATCATCATCATCAAGTTCATCATCATCGTCAAGTTCATCATCATCATCAAGTTCATCATCAACAACAAGTTCATCATCATCAACATCAAGTTCATCATCATCATCATCAACATCAAGTTCATCATCATCATCATCATCATCATCATCATCATCATCATCATCATCATCATCATCATCATCATCATCATCATCAAGTTCATCATCATCAACATCAAGTTCATCATCATCATCATCATCATCATCATCATCATCATCATCATCATCATCATCATCATCATCATCATCATCATCATCATCATCATCATCATCATCATCATCATCATCATCATCATCAAGTTCATCATCATCATCAAGTTCATCAACATCGTTTTCCTTTGCATTCCTCTCAGAGCATGGAACCACCACTGCGACTAGTTTCCTTGTAAGACGCCTGCACCAAGTATTCACATGCTTACGTAGCGGTGATTTCCTTGGCAATTCGTTTTACATTATGAGGTTGCCAGCCTCATGTACAACCTCATACTAGTAGTCGCCGTGTCTGAGGGTACAGTAGTCCCTTTCATTCTTAATGTCTTCAAAACCTGAGACGCTCCAGTTGACCCAGGTCTTAAAATGGGCACGATACTCATCTCTCGGGAGCCGCGGTAGCACAGTGGTTAGGGCACTGGCTTCCTAGCTCGGTGGTCCATGGTTCGATCCCCAGTTGAGGTGGGATTTTTTTAGACCGCAAACGGCTCCAGGGTCGACCCAGCCTCATAAAGTGGGTACCAGAGGAACTTTGGGAAGGTTAAGGCGGCCGGCGTGATGCTGAATCACCCCTAGTGTGCCGATGGTCGAGAAAATATGGGTCTAACACCGTATTCCCAATATGCCTCAATGGGCATGTAACGGGATCTTTTACCTTTTGTTTTTACTCTTCTCTCGAGTCAGGCAGCGAGGAATAGAACTGGTCAACTGACCTTATAAAAAAGCAGGACCTAGTATAGGGAAATCTCTAACACTTCAGTCCCTTAAGGTAGTTTCTGCTATGAGACTAGCTTTACCTTTAAATAAATATTGCACACATAAAGGTATGTTTCAGGCACTCGTGAGAAATAAAGAAGTAGAAAACTAGACAACAGAAAAACAACAGAAGAGAGTGGCTTATCGGAGAATCGAACCCAGGACCTTCCGAACGGCACCCCCGTCTACCTACGTAAGCGAATCACACTATACTCCCTGCCAACTAGGCACCATTCACAGTTAGTCCGTTCATGTTTACATGCTACTTCCTTGGCCTGCGCCACTTCCCTCTAGTCAGGGTTTCTTAAACTTTTTTGTGCCATTGACCCACTTTGATTGTCCAGTGAAGACTATGGACCCTCTTTGATTGTCCAGTGAAGGCTGTGGACCCTCTTTGATTGTCCAGTGAAGACTATTGTCGTAGATTTGGATAGGTATTTAAGATAGATTCTGGTCCCGTCTGAATAGAACTGAAAAGGTGGTAACTCAGTGAGAGATAAGGTAAAAGAAATAGATTCACGAGTGAATAGTTAAAGGTAGAATCTGTCCCTGGATTCAGAAGATACTCTAGTCCAGCCTATCTTTACGACTGTAATTTGTCTATCAGACAATCCTCCTTTCCTGTATATAATATTAACATATTCACTATTAACCACTCACATACACACACAGGTAAGTGACGACAACTAGACGCACAAACGTGAAACTATAGTAAATGGAGTAGGGATATTGGGCCGAGCTGACCAACACAGGTAATTAAGTTTTGTTAAGTTTATTATCATTAAAAAAACTTCACAACATACAATATATCAATATCAATAGAAATCATAGGTTACAGAAATAATAACAATAAAACCCATAAGTGCAATCCCCTCTATTGAGACAAGATCCCTCAAGAAGAAGTTATTAACCCCAAAAGGTCAAAAGATTTGCGCTATAGTATAGAATTTGACTATACTGTAAAGAACAGAGTTCCTAATTAATCTATCCTGAAAATAACAGTATTAGCAACAACAACAAAAAAAAAAAAGGAAGAAAAAACAAAGTGAGTACAATGATTATATAACAGAAGAATTATTCACTCCACTTTCTCTCGCTTCTGACAAACCTGTGGTCACATTCAGTCTCGCTTACCTAATAGTTGTTTAACAACATCTGGAACATATCTCCATCATACACGTAACAAATCCAGTGTTGGGTTTTGGCAAAATAAGCCCCAGTTCCTCCAAGACTGATTAATCCTCCTATGGGGGAACGCTTACTTTGTTACTGATAATTGGATCTGTTTATGTCACATCAATTAGTCCAGGTAGGAAAATAATTGCGAGATCTAGTGTTCACAGTGTACAGTAGCTTGAAATTCCGATAGTTAAAAAGAATGTCATGTAGGTAAATCTCTCTGGATAAATCCTCGCCACAACACAGTGGTCGGTAGTCGGGTAGTGTTAAGTTTGATATTTTCGCCACAGCGGGCTGAATGTAAATGAAAAAATGGAGAAAAAAAATCTGGGTAGCTATATGTCCAGTTATATTGATTCTTATTGTCATATGTTTGTACTCTCTCTCTCTCTCTCTCTCTCTCTCTCTCTCTCTCTCTCTCTGGGTGAAACAAGAGAGCCGAACAGGTCAACCTCGAAGACCCGTATTACATAAGAATGTTTTTGGTACTATTGGACTTAGACCCCTTTTCTCAGATTTAGGCCGCTGGTAGGTTTGGTTTGTGACCCGTACTTGATTTAGGAAAAAAATACAAAACATTTAACCACAATATCAGTATTCTATCCTAACCCGCGTAATGGTATGATTTCTATTCACTCGGTTATTAAATTTGATTCGAAACCACAAGTGTCTAGCTTATCTTATCGTTTTTATTTACCCGTGAAATAAGTACTAGTCATTTACAAAATTACACATAATGAATTAGAAATAAATATATATTTCGTCAGTACTCAATCGCCTAGTGCATTTACTAATCAATTAAAACATCTCTTACTGGGTGATAGCGAGTAATTATATTTACGTTACGGCTGGAAACATTAGCTATATGTTATTTAATACGCTAGTCAATTAACACAGTAAATCCTAGTGAAATATAATGACGAACTTTAACAATTAAATCACTCAAGTGCTAGTATATATATTTACCGCAACACAGAAAATGAAATTATCTCCACGAAATACTAAGTAATTCCACTTGTACAATGGGTCTAGGATTCGCGCTCGATATTTCAAAATTCTGAGACTACTAGATAATTTGATTTTAAAGGATGAGGTATTTATATAAAATTGGTATACTTTCGCTAGCTAGTGCGAGATATCACGCCTTAGCCCGTATTTTGGGAAAATCTGTGGTTCGATTCCGAATCAAAGCTTTATTTCTCGCCTATGCCGACAGCATAGACGTTGCCAACGAGCAAATCGTCTTTTGATCTCGTCTGGTTCTGTAGCTAATTACGTCCCGCTGGGATCACGAACAAACGGATATGGTCGGTAACTTTGGTTATCGCCCCTTTCTTTTCTTCATTCGCTTAATTCCCCCTGAGAAAATGTAACCTTCAAAGGTACGTCTTTGACTTATCGCCCTTGATTCTACAAATAGACGACTCGTCTACTTTCTACACGCGTTTTTTATTTGATCTTTCACTGTTCAACGATTTCCCAATCGCTCGCGTGATAATCAGTTAACGGCTCTTACTCGCAGGCTGTTACCTGTCCAATCGTGGACTAGCTAATAGGTCTGTTTGTAAACATTCACTAGTGCCTGTAAGACATAGAGAAAAGAAAAAAATAGGCGTCGCTAAAATATGAGTTAGGCAGATATCGAAGTACATGGGTTCTGCGTTTAACAAAACGTGCATACTAATAAGGAATCAAAGGTGGGAACCCAGGTGGAAGCAAAGATGTGCGGATTCACGTAATCTATTAACATAATGTGTCACAACTATGGACCCTCTTTGGTTGTACAGTGAAGGCTATGGACCCTCTTTGATTGTCCAGTGAAGACTAAAGACCACTTCTTGATAAAATGTAGAGCATAATTAAAAATATTATATTTTATATGCTAGGTTGTGTACAGGAATCCCTAAGAATCCAGTCATGGAGGGATGCCGTGTACCACAGGTTAAGAAACCCTCCTTTAGTCGTATTTGTTGTCTCCTAAAGGCACATTTTGTCGCAACTAACGTTCTATCGATCTCGGTTAGCCATTAATTAATAACTCGAACTGCTGTCCAAGCTACGACAAGGATAATGTGTGCGTGCGTGTGTGTGTTTGTGTGTGTGTGTATGTCTGTCGGAGTATGTAGACAGTCTCGCTTTAAAGAGGGTGGAAAATGTTGGAGTGATTGACAGGAGAAACAGACCTGAAAAAAAAAAAAAAGGTTATTGGATCATGGCGAAAGGGCTGAAGGTTGAATTGTGTAGAAAATAGAGGCAGAGCTGGCTTGGGGGGAGAGCGATATATCAGAATGTGGAATTATCAGTGTTGATGATGATGATGATGAGGATGTTTATTGTGAATAAAATAATAAGCTGACGTGTAATCTAATCGTCTCGTATAGTTCCTGAGGGTCTCTGATGAGACAAAGAAGGTAATAGAACTACAGCTCCATCAGGCATGTCGTATAAGTCCACTAATATGAGGTGGTGCACGAGACTGGCAATATCATCATGCCAAACAAATTGCTACATAAACCACAGCTGTAAATGCTTGGTGCAGGCTTCCTACAAGGGCACTAGCTGTTGTGGTAGTCCCATGATTCGTAAGGAGCGACAAGGACAAAAATATGATGATGATGGGCTTTAT
>JAMPIV010003450.1:0-48642 GCA_024509875.1 Oreohelix idahoensis | reverse complement strand
ACCCGGTAGTCAGAATAAGTTACAAATTGGATGGCAAGGTCCATATACAGTTCTAGAGAAGGTGTCTAGAACAAATTATAAGATAGATAAGAAGGGGAAAGAAAAAATAATTTTATGTGAATCTCCTGAGGAACCACTCTCATCATTCGAATATCCATTACACCCCTGTGAAACAGCAGCACAGCTGCACATCCGTACTCATTTAACGAAAAATCAGAAAGAGAGAGTGCAACAGGTTTTAGATGATCATACAGAGGTGTTAACAGACCGACCGGGGCATACAAACTTATTGGAATATGATATGAAACTGATAGACCCCACACCTGTCTGTATGAAAGCCTATTCGATTCCTTTTGCTAAGGAGAAAGCCTTGAAGGAAGAGATAGACTATTTGTTGAAGGAAGGAATCATTTCACACAGTGAATCTTCGTATAGTTCCAGTGTGGTGCTTTTAAGGAAACCCTCTGGAGAACATAGACTCTGTATAGATTACAGGAGACTGAATGCTATCACAGAAGGTCAGGTGGATCCATTGCCGGATACAAATCAGTTGTTTGCCAGGCTAAATAAAGCTAAATATTTCTCAAAAGTGGATCTGAGTAAAGGATACTATCAGATTCCAGTAAAGCCTGAGGTTAGACCGTACCTAGCTTTTAGTACCTCAGAAGGACACTATGAGTTTAACAGATTGCCATTTGGATTGAAGAATGCGCCTAGTGTCTTCTCTAGAATGATGAGAAAATTGTTAGATCCTCTGAATAATCCATGCATCACAAATTTCATGGATGATATCCTTATAGCAACAGAAACATTTGAGGAACACATTGACTCTCTGAACATGCTGTTTAATCGACTTAGAGAAGCGAATTTAACAGCTCGACCAACCAAATGTTGCGTTGGATGTAAAGAATTATAATTCTTGGGACACACAGTCCATCAGGGAAACATGACCCCTGACCCCAAGAATTTAGAAAAACTAAAGAAAGCCCCGAGACCACAAACCAAGAAAGACGAGAGATCCTTTGTCTCATTATGTGGTTTCTACCAAAAGTATATCAAAAACTTTAATTCCATATGTGCACCGTTAACTGATTTGACACGTAAAGGAAATCCAGATCGAATTACATGGACAGCACAATGTGAATTGGCCTACCAGGAATTGAAGGAAAAGCTCACAAGCAAACCTATTTTGAAATTACCTGACTTAAGTCAAGAATTCGTTGTGAGAACGGATGCAAGTAATATCGGTTTGGGCGCGACCCTGTTACAGAAATCAGACGCACTGAATCGGGAATTAACCCCAGTGGCATATGCTAGTAGAAAGTTGAATAAAGCTGAAACAAATTACTCAACTAGCGAAAAAGAATGTCTTGCAGTAATATGGGCGATAAAGAAATTCAATATTTATCTGTATGGGAAGGCATTCAAGTTGCAAACGGATCACAAACCCTTGTCGTTTCTAGCGCAGGCTAGGCATGAAAATTCAAGGTTACTCAGATGGTCCTTACTTTTGCAGCCATTCCAGTTCAGCATAGAGTATATTTCTGGAAAAACTAACCTGGGAGCGGATTTTCTAAGCCGCCATCCGTGTGAGGAAAATCACCGTAAGCCCCAGAAATATTAAGAAATTTCTCTATGTGTATATAGAATTATAGACTGACATATAACGTCTGTTTTAAGTGGGGAGAATTTGTCGTGAAACATTCTAAATCCACATATATAAATTAAATAGTAAATGTAAAGCCTTACGAAATAATACAATAAAAGGAAAGAAGAAAGGTAAAAGACCAGTGCTGTCACAATGGCGTACAAAAATCCCCCTTTTTCTACCTTGTCTGCATAATTGTAACGCTTTCACGTTTGATAGTAAAGCCTACAGCAGCATACACGCGTTTAAAAATAAAATAAAACGTGTACTGTATTTCTTAGAAAACCTTGAGATACGCACACTGCTTAATGACCTAGATAATATTCCATTAATTTCATTTTATACACTGCGTAACTAAAAGACAGAAGGTCTTAGAGAGAGAGAGAGAGCTGTACGGAGGAACCATTCTACTGTTTTACGTCTGATATCCTGACAGTACAGAAGACACCCCATAGTTTGGAAGTGAGGAGGTGGTAACAGCACGACTATCCTAGAAGAAAATACATATTTTGAACGCAGCCACTTAGCTCCATTAAAACTTATATATTTGTGTGCCTTAGGACTTGCTGACAAAGAATATGTTAGGTGTTAAGCAACTAGTCTAATAATTAACAAATTATAGCCAAAATATTATAGGGGTGCTGTCTGACATCACCAAATCATAATTGCTCAGTGGCATGTTTTAAAACCACTATTTTACGGGAAATAGGCCAACAAGTTAAATCCGATTTAATTGGCTAGAAGAATATGTAAGCCTAAACATGATTAGTCGATTGCAAATACTATTTTTGGTTGTTACGGGAAACGGTAGGAAGGGTACTTTTTTTTCAAATACTTTTGTAAACATGGTCTTATTGGCTAGATCATTTAATATAGTCAATTACAAGCGTCTGTTCAGTGCCACATTTTGAAAATAAACTTACTGAGAAGCAAGTGCGTTGAGATCCAGCTCATATTTTTCTAACGAAAGCCTGGGACAGAGGCAGATCGGAATTGTGCCATAATTCATCGCCAGTCAACGTATTTGTTTAATATTTCATGAATTGTGGTAAGCTTGACATATTTGATATCTTTTAGATGAAAAATTGAATGTGAATTGATAAATTATGTCTGTCTGTGTGTAGTTCAGTAGCAACCATGAGGAAAAGCCTAGATATTGCTCCACCAGGAACAAAACTATTGAATATAAGGAAATAATGCTGAAATTGCAGAGGCGTTGTAACCATTAGGGAGAGGAATACTGGTGAATGTGTTACACGAGAAGCTAACAGTTGGCCTACCGCGCTGAACTCGGTGTTTGTTATGTATTGTGCTTCAGTGTGGAAATAGATTATAAATTAGTTCTGAAGTAGGAGGTACAACCTTCTTGTTTCAGGGACCGTATTGAAGCAGCACCTGGTCTGAGTTTTGCTGAATCCAGAGGCTGGTAGCATACTCCTGGGTCAATATATCGACCAGTGTGGTTTCTCAAGAACACGGTGAAGCAAGCGAGCAGTGGAGACTGTTTCCTGCCGCTCACACAGAAGTTAAGAGTGTGTGGCCAGAGCAGCTCAATCTTGTGTATAACCCCCCTCTAAAAGTGACTTTACCTTAATTCAAGAGGGACATTTATTTGTTTCAAATCAAAAGAAACTGTGAACCTTACCAATATTATTTCCACCAGAAACAAACACTTGAAGTCATGATGACAAACAACAACTTAGTTTGACAAGCCAGTATTACCTCATAGTACCACCGCACAACTTACACACATATTGCAATAATAATATATGTCAATACAAAGATCCTATCAATAAATTGTGTACATACAACTTAGGATTACATTTGATTGTGATTCCTGATTCACTTTGTAGTTGAATCAGGATATCTATTATTGACAGGAATTAATACATATTTTTAAAAGTTACACGTGAGTTATTAAGATAGTCTTATAGAGTGTTCTATGTATGTGAGTGTCACAGTGTTGTAAAGTATTGTGAATTAAATTAAATTGGTTATCTGTTGGTTGGTTGTTGTGAACATACACTTCATCATTATCATAACCCTAGACATTCAACGTAGTCATCACAATATTCCAGAATAAGCCTGACTGAGGTATAAATGTGGTAGCAAGTAAGGTTATCTGTAATACACCACACTTATTAGATACAGATACCTTCACAGCTGATCTCAGTCAGTACACTAAGTCCCCTATAAATATTTATAACATCCCACTTTACCACACCGTTATTAAATTAGATTATAAACCACAAGTGTCGACCTTATCTTATCGCTTCTAATGCGTGATATGAACACTAGTCATATATAAAATTACACATAATGAATAAAAGTAAATTGTATTCCGTCAATAATCAATCGCCTGTCGTCTTATTTCCTTATTAAACCATCTGGAATAAATCGGATTCGTGGACTATGAAAAGGCATTTGACAGTGTAGACAGAGAATCGCTTTGGAAATTGATGAGGCATTATGGAATTCACATGAAGATCATTAACTTAATAAAGAAGACATAAGAAGACATGACATGCAGTTCTTCATGAAGGACAACTTACAGAACCGTGTAGGATTAGAACGGGAGTGAGACAGGGATGCCTCTTGTCTCCATTTCTTCAATTACTAGCAATAGATTGGGTTATGACAACATTGACATCACACAACAGAAATGGAATCCAGTGGAATCTGACTAAACAGCTTGATGATCTGGATTTTGCAGATGACTTGGCTCTTCTGTCCCATAACCATAATCAAATGCAAGAGAAAATGAAAATTCTCGATGAGAGGTCACAACAAGTGGGCCTGAAAATACACAGGGAAAAGACAAAAAGAGAATAAATGCAAGAAATGATAACAAGGTTGAACTTGTAGAAACACCACTAAAAGATGTAGAATCTTACACATATCTTGGAAGTAATATAGACAAATTTGGAGGGACAGACAGTGATATCAAAATAAGAATACAAAAAGCAAGAGGAGCTTTCATTGCATTGGGAAACATATGGAGAACAAGAGAAATCAAGTCCAACACGAAAATAAGAATCTTCAACTCAAATGTGAAGTCAGTCCTATTGTATGGCTCTGAGACATGGAGAACAACAAAAACAACAACCAAAAGCTTTAGACTTTTATAAACGGGTGCTTGCGTAGAATAGAAGGACTGAAATGGTATGACAAAGTCACAAATGTGGAATTGATGACAAGAACCAGACAAGTGCCAGTGGAACAAGAGTTGAGAAGAAGACGCTGGCGATGGATAGGACACACATTGAGGAAACCTGTTGATAGCATTACAAGGCAGTACATGTTCTAGAATTCACAGGGAAAAAGAGGCAGAGGTAGACCAAAAAAACACACGGAGAAGAGAGCTGGATACAGAGGTGAAAATGATGAGGAAAACATGGAAAGAACTTGAGCGAATGGCACAGGACAGGAAGACTTGGCATGTGTTTGTTGAGGGCCTATGCTCCTTTGGGAGCTAAAGGGTATTGATAAAAGTGCTTCCCCCCCCCCTCCCCCCCAAAAAAAAAAAAAATAAGGACAGAGATAACATTCCAGTGGTCAAAATATTATAAAAAGTTGCACAATATAGCCCACTTATAACCGAGAAATCACACCTTTGTCAGGTTTCGTCGAGATGTTGAATTCTGGGAAATAAGTTAAGAAAAAACAAACTTAACCATGAGATACTTGCAGCAGAGATAAAGTAGTTAGGGGAAGCCATCCCATTTATTTTCAAAGGGGAACAATTTAGCTATTAACAAAAATGAAAATAAATTATATAATTGCATTATTTATTTCACTTTATCAATTTATTTTACAAAATTATATAAGGCATAAAAGATTCACTTACTTTTATTAGCACATTTTTTAAATTGTAAAAAAGTGATTGTGTGTCTCATGTTTAGAGTAAATAAACTTTCAATAATACGGAGTTTGATGCACATGTTAAAATAGTGAATACTTATATGATCTGCCACATTTAATGATAATGTATGTACACTATATTTATCCAGCTCCAGTCGCGAATGTGCTCCCGAAATATTTGATCAGCGCCAAATAGCGCACTTCCACAATCATTTAAACTGATATTCTGACATGGTCTTTCCTCTTCTACTCTAATGGCCGGAGTGAATAAGAGCTATGGCATCCGCGTCTAATTATAGAAGTGCAGGGTTCGGTTCCTAGTACAAGGACTATTTTTGATGTCATTTTTTTCAGAACCATTGGGTCATAATCATGTCATACTTCCCCCTGATCCCCTAGGTAGTGAGGTTGGATGTCGAGCCTTCTCGGATAAAGACGAACAAATAGTAGGTTTCGAGTGCAATTTGCGCATGTTAAAAATCCCTCGGCAATTGGAAAGCGTAAAGAGTAGGCCATACAGGTGCTGCCCTAGCAGAATTTACAAAATTAGGAATATCGATCCGATAAAAAAATATTTATAGAATGAATTATTCCTAAATACACACATTGGGATCCTTGCCGGTGCTGTGGAGTTCGTGTACTGTGCAAAGATCCTCCTTGAGATCTAAGACAGGACATGAAAAACTGATGGAGTTGTTCGTGTACAATCAAGATGGTCCTTAAAACCAAACGAAACAATCCTTTTCTATCTTGGGTTGTAGAGGTTAGCCAGAGAGAGCGCCATGTCAACTTGAAAGCTAGATTTCTTTAGGCCCTGCTTCCAGTCCAGTTCTCGGTCGTTGTCACGAGTATGGATGAAGGTTATGTCTAAGTTTAGACAGAGTATGGATGAAGGTTATGTCTAAGTTTAGACAGAGTATGGATGAAGGTTATGTCTAAGTTTAGACAGAGTATGGAAGACGGTTATGTCTAAGTTTAGACAGAGTGTGGATGAAATTTATGTCTAAGTTTAGGCAGAGTATGAATGAATAGTGTGAAAGTAGATATAGACAGAGTCACTAATGTAAAATTAAGAGGGATGTTTGACTTCTTGAGAGAAGAGATATGTAATTAAGTAACTATTGTCTTTTTCCAGCAACACTCGTGACAATTACAATACCATACACTTCTTCCAGCCTCTCTGCTAAATAGGTTAATCTATTACAGTACACAGAAGAGCACATCATTTATGAATTTTGTGAGAATATGTAACTTGGTATTAACATGTGCACAAGTTAACATCATTTGACAAGTAGAAAGTGAATTATGACCGCTTATAACTTATAAATGTATTTATTAATGAAATCCAGATTTAAAAACACAATAATAGCCTCACGAGCTCTGATGGGGTAGTGATTTTCTATCACAACAAAATACAACCAAGAACACCAGCGAATTGGATTGATTTCAAACCACCACCACGCGTACAAATACAAAACCAAGAAAATTTAACTAACAGGGGCAGCCCGTAGTCTTCTGGTGAAAACGGCTGCTACTGTTTCGTTAATATAGTCCAGAAAGATGTATCTGCTATGCTGGAGAAACACTAAGTAACAGTTCTCCAGTCACACTACTAAAATAATATCCCACAGTACTGCAGCAACGTAAGGGAAATAAATATTCCGTCTCTGTAGCGAATATCTGTAGGCTGTGGAAAGAAAACACAACTATCCCAAAGGCACTGAGTGGTACTACTGCAAATTAAGGCTCTTAGTGTGTAAAGTACTCAACCCAAATGGTGTATTAATAGTGCCTGTAACAAAGTGTGCAAAAACACGCTTAGTTAATGGACTGATAGAACGACCAGAGAAAGAATAAATTGTAAAAGCCTTGAACTACACAGTGTAACTACGCATTCTGAAAATAGTAGCGATCGCGCATGCGCATTCGGTTATGTTATCAGAGAGAAGCCGGTATGCAAAATTCACAAATGGCGAATGCAATTTGTCGAAAGTTGGTACATAATTTCTTTTAAATTAGGACTAGGTAGCAGTGAATTATGAAAAATGTTATAGACTTTTACAGAAGGGATATGCAGGAATGGAAATCCGAAAGGAAAGCTGACGGAAGTATGTATATATGAAAATATTTAAAGTTTTATGTGACTTTCACATCCTATGTCTAACCTAGTTATGGATTTTATAATTTTATAGGTTTTTTTTTGTTTTTTTGTTTTTTTACGCCCGCTAATACTCGAGGCGAAATCTCAGGTTATTATTAATTTCTAACCTGACATTGATTTTACGTGAGTATCATTTTTTTTTCTTGTACAGAGACAGGTGTCCCTCGCCATTCAGGCAGATACTCGCCGATTTCGGAGGTACCTATTAGAGCTGGGTCGGCTCAGGAGCCGCCAATCCCTGGTCGATGACACTCCTTCAAATGTCCTCGCCAGGTCTCGAGTTAATCCAGTCCAAATCCCGGTCGACGAAAAATCCTCAAATGCCGTCGCCCAGGTTTGATGCTGCATCACCCGGTCGCCAGAGCGGTGTTGTAACCACTACGCTAGCGCGGCTCCCTAATTTTATAGTAAATACATGCCGTACGCGATTGTAGGTTTAAGTATTTGAAAAGAAAGCTCCCAGTAGGGGAAGATAAAGGAAATATAAGACAACGGGCTGGATACAATTGGTTGAGTGTGTATTGAAACGTTTGCTGGGACAGGTGCACATAATACCCAAAATGAGAGAATATTTCAGTGCTGAAAAGAGACAAAACCTACCTGCTCCCTCGGACGCCCGCGCTTAAGAGAACGCTCAGTTCAAAATACACACAACTAAAACCCCAGCCAGAAGACCAGTAGAGTGCTGTCTATACTACGTCAGTTACCACTGTACGCAGGGCGTCATTCTTCGCCAATTACAGTTTTCGTAAGAGCTTGAAATCGATCTTAGAGGGTTCTATATTCAAATTTTAAAACCCTGAAGTCAAGTGGACCTTCGATCCTGCTACCTAACCGTAACAGGAGCCCAGAGGTTGAAGTAATCCATATTGTTTTTCCCCTGATTGCTGTGATTGGACTGAAGTGACTTTCAGAAATACTGTTAAGTGTCAACCAATATCTGGACAAGTGCTGTTTCAAAGCTGAGTAAATAGTGACTATGCCGGTGGCAAATGTGAGATATTCAACAGTCAGATGATGATAAAGGGAACAGAATTAAAAGAGACAGATTAGTATAATTAACAACAGTAAGAGAACATGTTTGGTGTAAAGTAAATTTAAAGATCCCATGAGGACTTTTTTGGTTTCAGTTTAAACTTCTAATTATATTATCAACTTGATGTAAATACTGTGGTAAAGTGGGATATTGTAAATATATATAGGGGACTTGGTGTACTGACTGAGATCAGCTGTGAAGGTATCTGTATCTAATAAGGGTAGTGTATTCCAGATGACCTTACTTGCTACCACATATTTATACCTCAGTCAGAATTATTCTGGAATATTGTGATGACTACGTTGAATGTCTAGGGTATGTATATGATGAAGTGTAAGTCACAACAAAACCAGACAGATAAACAATTTAATTTATTCCACCACACTTGACAACATTGTGACACTCACACACATGTAACACTCTATAAGAATATTCTTAAATGAGGCACTGGAAAATTTTCAAATATAAATATGTATTAATTACTGTCACTAATATATATGTGTCCTGATTCAAATACAAAGTGAACCAGGAATCATAATCAATTTTAATTACAAGTTATATGTACAGAATTTATCAATATGAATCTTGTAGTGACATATTTTATTAATATTATCCTATGTGTGTCAGTTGTGTAGTAGTAATATGAGGTAATACTGGTTTTGTTTTTTCAAGCTATGTTGTTATTTGTCATCATGACTTCAAGTGTTTGTTTCTGTTGGAACTAGTATTGGAGATGTTCTCAGTTCCGTTCATTAAAACAATTAATTTCCCCTCTTATTTTTATACAATGTCAGTTTAAGATGGAGTTACATAATGTTGAGCTCCGCTAGCCACATATGCTTATCTTTCGTGATGGCGGCAGGAAAAGACTCCTCTGCTCGATTGCTCCCCTGTGTTCTGGAGACACCTCACTGTTTGCTATATGGACCAAGGAGTATGCTGTCCGCCTCTGGATTCAGCAAAGCTCTGACCAGGTGCTGCTCAATAACTTTAGGACCACAGTCCCTGAAACAAGAAGGTTGTACCTCCTATTTCAGAACCAATTTATACTCTATTTCTACACTGAGCACAATACATAACAAACACTGAGTTCAGAGCGGTAGGCCAACTGCTATCTTCATCTGAAATAATTTACACCAGTATATTCCTCCCTAATGGTTACCACGCCTCTGCAATTCCAGCATTATTTCTTTCTAGTCAATAATATAGGTGTCAGTGTACTGTTTGGCAATTCCATGTAGTTTTATTTTCCTCCGACACCTTCTGTTCAGGCTGGAGCACTATATAGGCTTTACCTCATGTTCGCTACTGAACCACACATATATACAGACATAAATTATCAATTTACATTCAATTTTCATTAAAAAGATATCAAATATTTCAAGCATACCACAATTCATGGAAATAATACAGAATTACGTTGACTGGCACTGAATATAACACAATCTCGATCTGCCGATGTCCCAGGCTTTTATTTAGAAAAATATGCACTGGCGCTCAACGCACTGGTTCTGTAGTAAGTTTATTTGAACATGTGGTGGTGACCTGACGAATCTGATTGACTATATTCGCGGGTCTAACCAATCGTGCCATGTTTACGCAATCGTTTGAAAAAAAGTACTCCTACTCCCGTTTCCCCTGACAACAAAAGATAGTATTTATAGCCCGACTAATCGTGTTTAGCCTTACATTTATTGCGCTCCAATCAAATCGGATTTAACATGGAGACCCATTTCCCGTACAATGGTGGGGTGAAAATCTGCCACTGAGCGATTCTGATTTGGGTGTTGTCTGACATCCCTCACTATTTCTTTTGGCTATACTTTGGTAATTCCTAGACTATTTGCGTAACGTTTAACATATTATTTGTCAGCAAGTCCTAAGGAACCCAAATATACAAATTTAAAGGAGCTAAGTGGCTTCGTTCAAAATATGCATTTTCTACTACCTCCTGTTCACTTCGAATACGATGTGGTGTCTGGGTACTGTAATGTTTTCAAACGTAAACCAGTATAATGTCATATTTCCTAATAAGAATTTTCAGATTTTTAAAAACTAACTCTCGTATGGGTAGTGTTGTTTATCACTGTCGATTTGAAAAAAGCTAGTGCATGTGGCCTTACACGCGTGATGGTAGTAATTGTGTATCGCGCGACTGGGGTAGTATTGCCTGCGTTCCGGCTTTCCGCCTCTCCCTTTCTTTCTATCTTTAGTCCATCTGTTTTTCGTTTATGGTAACGTAGTGTATAAAATGACATGAATGGAATTTTAAATCTAGGTCATCTTGCGTATCTCAAGGTTTTTCTTAGAAATGGAGTACACATTTTATTGTGTTGGGGAAACGCGTGTATGCTGCAGAAGGCTTTTATTATCAACGTGAAACGTTACAATTTGCAGACGAAGTAGAAAACAAGGGGGATTTCGAGTACAGTCATTGTGACAGCACTGTTCTTTACCATTCTTCTTTCCTTTTATTGAATTTATGTGTTAGGCTTTACATTTACCTGATAATTTATATATGTGGATTAGAATTTCTCACGACAAATACATAACCATAATCACCATCGTCCAACACTCACCCTTCATTTCAGAATTATATAGATAGCCATAATAAATTATAAAATTGTACTCAAGAGACTTGTTAAATTTTTAGCTGTTTAAGTTGAGTTTTTTGATGGGTGACATGAATGCAAAGATAGGTACAGTCAATACCGGATTTGAAGAAGTCATGGGAAAACATGGGCTAGGAGTAATGAATAAAAATGGAGAACTATTCGCAAACTTCTGTGCTTCAAATCAACTGGCTATAGGAGGAAGCATGTTTCCACATAAGAGAATACACAAGGCAACATGGATATCACCAGACCATAGAACAGAAAATCAGATCGATCATATATGCATAAAGAAGAAGTTTAGATCATCATTGCAGGATGTAAAGGTATATAGAAGAGCAGATGTGGCATCAGATCACCATCTTCTGATAGCCAAAGTAAAAATGAAACTCAAGAGATATGCAACAATGCAAAATTATAGACAACAGTTTAATGTAGGACAGCTAAGAAATCAAGAAACAAGAGACAAATTTGCGGTCACAGTATCCAACAAATTCCAAGTGCTCCAACAGTTGGAAGATGTAGAGAATACAGAAGACTATTGGCAGCAGGTCAAAACGGTATGGAAGGAGACATGTGAAGAAATACTGGGGAAAAGGGAAAGACAACAAAAAGCATGGATAACAACAGAAACCATCAATAAGATAAAAGATAGAAAAAACAAGAAAGCAGAGTTAAACACAAGCAAAACCAGAAGTTCCAAAGCCAAGGCTCAAGAAGTGTACACAGAAGCAAACAAAGAAGTAAAAAGAAGTATCAAAAGAGACAAGAGGAAGTATATTGAGGAGTTGGCAAGAGAGGCAGAAGATGCTGCAGCCAAAGGAAATATGAGAGAACTGTATAGCAGCACAAAGAAGCTAACAGGGAAATACAAGCAAACAAGTTCCCTCATAAAAGATAAGAATGGGAAACTGCTCAGCAATATACAAGAGCAAATGAAGAGGTGGACAGAATATTTTGGGGACCTTCTCAATAGACCAGCAACACAAAACCCGCCGGACATCCAGCCAGCAGAAGAAGAGCTACAAATTAACGGTGAAAGACCAACGAAGGAAGAAATAAAGAAAGCCATAAAGCTTCTAAGAGATGGAAAAGCGTCTGGACCTGATGGCATTCCAGCAGAGGCCATCAAAGCAGATATCGACACGGCTACAGAGATGTTATATAAATTACTTGGTAAAGTCTGGGAAAAAGAAGAGATACCAGCAGAATGGAAGGAAGGATATCTGGTTAAGTTGCCTAAGAAGGGAAATCTACAAGAGTGCACAAATTATAGAGGAATAATGTTGCTGTCGGTGCCGGGAGGGGTGTTGAACAGGATTGTCCTTGGGAGATTGGGGGAGTCCATGGGCGGGAGATTGAGAGATGGACAGGCGGGTTTTCGACGGGACAGATCATGTGCAGACCGGATGGCCACTCTGAGAGTGGTGGTTGAACGGGATCTGGAGTGGAGTTCACCGCTGTACATCGGATTTGTGAACTGCGAGGGGGCATTTGACAGTGTGGACAGAGAGTCGCTTTGGAGGTTGATGGGGCATTGTGGAGTTCCCCTGGGGATCATTAATTTGGTAAAGAGGGCCTGTGAGGACATGGCGTGCGGAGTTCTTCGTGGGGGACAGCTTACAGAGCCGTTTGGGATGGGGGCGGGAGTGCGACGGGGATGCCTCTTGTCTCCATTTCTTTTCTTGCTGGCGATAGATTGGGTTGTGGGATCATCGACGACACACGGCGGAAGTGGAGTCCAGTGGACTCTGACTGATCGGTTGGATGATCTGGATTTTGCTGATGATTTGGCTCTCCTGTCCCATGGCCGTAATCGGATGCAGGACGGGTTGAAAGCGCTCGATGAGAGGTCACAGCGGTTGGGGCTGGGGATACACGGGGAAGGGACAGGGGTGATGCGAGTGAATGCGGGTGGTGAGGACAGGGTTGAACTTGGGGAGACACCGGTGCAGGATGTGGAATCGTGCACATATCTTGGCGGTAGTGTAGATAGAGTTGGAGGGACAGACAGCGATGTCAAAATGGGAATACAAGGGGCAAGAGGAGCTTTCATTGCATTGGGAGATATATGGAGATCGGGGGAGATGGGATCCGACACGAAAGTAGGAATCTTCGGCTCAGGTGTGAGGTCGGTCCTATTGTGTGGCTCGGAGACATGGGGAGCAGCAGGGACGGCGGCCAAAAAGCTGCGGACTTTCATGGGTGGGTGCTTGCGTGGAGTGGAGGGATTGAAGTGGTATGACAGGGTTGCCAATGTGGAACTGATGACAGGAACTGGACAAGTGCCAGTGGAACAAGAGATGAGAAGAAGACGATGGCGATGGATAGGACACACACTGAGGAAGCCTGTTGATAGCATTACAAGGCAGTCCTTGTTCTGGAACCCCCAGGGCAAGAGAGGCAGAGGTAGACAAAGAAGTACATGGAGAAGAGAGTTGGAAACAGAGGTGAAAATGATGAGGAGAACATGGAAAGAACTTGAGATGATGGCACGTGACAGGAGGACTTGGCATGTGTTTGTTGAAGGCCTATGCTCCTTTGGGAGTGGAGGGTTATGAAATTGAGTTACTTTTTTTAATTTTATTATAATATCACATGAGTTACTACAACTAAGGTGGCAAAGTATATTTCTGAAACCTTAAACTATTGTCTAGCTCAGAGTATTAGTAGCCGTAGCTCAATTGTGATACCAGTGTTCTTCTCTGACACTGGGACTTCATACATTCCGGAGAGAATTCTATTTCTTCCCTAACCACTTTCATCATACTATAACAACCTTATGCTACAGTGCCCTAGGCGTGTGGTTGTAATAACAATTAAGGCGTTATGAGGGTAAGTCCCAACTGAGAGACTCCAGCTGATCGAACAACGTTGACTTGTGCAAGGAAAACGAATGCTCACGGGAGAGGTCAAATGACGTATTACCAGGGCCAGGTAGAGATATATTGGAACAGCTTCACAGTGGTTCAACCGATTAACCACTACTCTCTGACTTTCTGCAATGATGTGTAGGAGTAGCAATCATCTATCGTAAGTGCCGAAGTATAAGGGGTGGTACATGAAGTACGCAGTCTATACCAAGGTGAAAGAGATTGAGATACACAAATACAGAGGGTGGAGAATAGAGAGATTGAAATAAAAAAAAGGCGAAGAAAAGAGAAGCATATATAACTGAGAAAGAAGAAATATGAGGAAGAGAGACGGAACAGTGACAATGGAAAATGGGGATACAATTATAGCAAGGTAGATGGAAGCAGAGGCACGTGATATAATCGAAATAAAAGATTACAGATGTTAGGAATAGATAGATGATACGGAAAACGCAAGTAGTTCGAATTAGGGGACTACACATTTTGTTTAGGTGAAGAGTTTAGAAAGGGGGATATCAATAACGAAAACTCAGTGACATCATGCTGTTTTAAATGGGTCACAAACCGCTATATATAATGTAAAATAAGTGTAACAGGCAGTTACAGTACAGTACGGAAAAAGTGGTAGCTACAGAAGAAGTAAATAAGAAAGTGAGTGCGGGTATGATGATGCTCAGTAGGTCATGATGGAGTGACTTACAATGTTTCACAAATAGAGCTGGATTTGAGAGAATACATAAAAGATTGAGCTCTGAAACAAAGTAGGCAACAGAGAGGTTGAGAGTAATAATGGTGTGTGAAAGGTATACTAAATTGTGGATGAAAGAAGCTTACAATGCATACTGAAGTCACAGATTGTTATGATTATACAGTGTAGTGTTGTAGTTAGTATAATATAATTGCAATATGAGGATGTAGTGGGAAGAAGGTGATGAATGTATAAGGGATTATGTTAGATGGGTAGAATTATGAGGTGTATTCCATTTATATATTAGTGTATGGTAATACTGGTCGCAGGAGCACAGATTAGGATTTTGGGGTAGAGATAGGCATATTAATCAATGGAAGACAAAAATTTGTCCTGGGGGACAAATCTGTTTTTAGTGTAAGGAGGGTAATGTGATAGGAAAGGGAGATAACTGAGATTAGAATAGCGAGGGATAATTAGTGCATAGGGGGGACTTGGTTCATACGTCGTCACAAGCGGTATATACGTCTGTGAGCTGACGACAGAGACACGACTTCACTCTTCGTTTTTGCTCAGGTAACCAGCTGTGAGCTGGTTAGGGTAGACTAACCGTAGGGACCATCTGTAAATTAATGACCAGCTCAGATAACATTGTATTGTCGGTACAGCTGCAGTTTTTAGAAAAGAAGACAGAGAAAAGATGTTTTCACGACAAGTAGAGTCCACGTCCGAGCTGTGTAAAAATATGTCGCCAGCGGTTCATTCAAGAAACATTGGTAGGTAAAACTTTCGAATAGTTGATCACGTGCAGATAGTCAAGAACAAGTGTTTAGAAGCAGTGGGCCAGTGTCGGACGCATAGGGCAGACTTTATAAAGATCAGTTCTAGTGACAAAGAATACGTTTTCAGCACTGGTGGTGACCCAGTTAATATTTCGAAGCCAAACTGAATATATTGAGAACAGCCCATTATCAAGTATAGAATAGTAGACAGTGTTGCACTAGTCAGCAGAGGTCAAACTACTTCCTGACCAGTGAATTACGTGCTATATGAAAGGTCAACGTAAAAAACATGTGTATTCTTATTACCTGTATAATCAGGCACGGAGATGGCCAACTGTAATTATGGTATTGATAACAATACATGAATTTTGTTGTCAGCCATGAGTCGACCAGTCACTGCAGTCATCATAGTTGTCTGGTCATTAAGTATCACTCAGTAGTCACATTAGCAAGACAAGCCCAATAATTAACTTGACAGTCAAGTGTGCACAGGAACAAAGACATGTCACTATCATCATCGTTTAATTAAGAACGGGAGCACAATAGGGTCAGTATATAAACGTACAACTTCACAAGCCTTGAACCTGGGTTGCAACTATCACAAGAAAAATTCCGCTGAGTAAACCAAGGTGGGGGCTTAAACGAGCTGAAATTAATAATTGCTTAATTCTTCCTAAAAGGTTCGGATAAGATATAAGTTAACAATTGCCCTGCCCAATGCAGCATTGTTCTTGACTTCTGAAATATCTTATGAACACCCCCTTGAGATAGAAGCATCATTATTCTTATATCTACAACTCTGCCAAGAGTAATCCTGTGCGAAGGTAGACACCTTTGAAGACCCAGGACACAATAGTGTTCATATAATCCAGTAAACAAAATAGACATAAACATGACTCCTTTGTCTTTTATTGTTAGCCTGCCTGAACAAGGTTGGTAAAGTAAATGTTTGTGTGAGGAAGAACGACTTTTTCAGGAAAAAGCCCCTAAACTCTCACTATTATGTAAAGCGATGTAATCGTAAAGAACATAGAAATACATATCTACTTTTTAAAGCAAACGAACATCTTAGAAGAAAACGTAAGAATTAAGCTATAGATCTGAACCGGCATTTTCGACAGAATTTAAGAAAATAACTAAAAAGTGAATAATTCTGTTGGCACATTTTTCTATCTCCAACCGGATGAAGTTTTCCATATTCTAATTTTTAATTTAAAATAAATTCAACAGTTTCGATCATCGTGCAAAATTTCATTTTGTTGAAATAACTCCTTCATGTTCAACTGATACCCCAACAACTTTGGATGCGTTTTTCTAAAAACAAGCTTTAGTGCAGATGGAATAAAGCAGTAAAAGGGCGATACGCTGTATATTCAATAAATTATTGAAGTGCGCATGTCAGCGCAGACGACACTTGTCCTTGTCAAGACTGGTTTGGTGTGGTTTTAAGGACTATCTTCGATGTACACGGACAACTCCATCAGTGCTCCGATCTCCTCCCTTAGATCACATAAGGAGGATCTCAGCATAGTGCACAAACTTAGTGCACTGGAGAGAATCCCAATATGTGTATTAAGGAATCACACATTCTATAAATATTTTTGTGGTAGGTAGGTCTCTAAGTTTTAAATTTTGCCAGGGCATTGACCTTATATCCTCTTTACAATTTGCAACTGCCGATGGTATTTTAACGTGCGCAACTTGCACACGTGACTTCCTATTTGTTCATCCTCGTCATAGAAGGCTAGGCATCCGATCTCATTACCTAAGAGACCAGGGGAGGGTGGATTTTGACATGATTAGAATCATTGGTACCAACGGGCTGATCACCCGTTTGCCAGTCACTTCGATTACGGAAACAACAGCAAATGGATTGATTTGCCGTTGCCCTAAAGACGCCAATAGGCGTGATGGGAAACAATGGCAAAGAAAACCTATCTGCTGTTGCCCTAAGACGCCACTAGGCGTAATGGCCACTGACTGCTTTGACGATCGGTGGCTAAGGATGGAAGAAGAAGAAGAATCATTGGTAAAGATGTCTATGCTGAATATGTTTGTGGATTACTGTTTAGAGTTTGTGTCCAAATTCTCCTCATTCCACACAACCTGCCTAAGGAAAATTCTTGGAATATAAACACTGACGTGATACGTAAGTTGAAAATATAGTAATCCAATAATTGACAGTGCTGTTTAGCGTAGATAATGATTTGTGTCTGTGTATCTGTTACTTTTTGACCAGCGTGTTAGCCTATTGTTGTTTTTGTGGTTCCCACTCCTCTCAAAGAATATCATCTCTAATGCCATGTTAGTTGTGTATGTAGAAGAAACTTCAGTTTCTCCTTCTTTTAATTTCCTACTTAATTTTTAAACTCTATTCAAGTGGGGCCTAAAAGTCTGATTACAAATTTCTACTCTGTAAGTTGCTAATTAAATATGGAATGTGCAAGAGTTGTTTCTCCCACTTCTTTTTTCTTAACCAGCGACACTTGGGCTTTCAGCCCTTCGGCCCAATGACATGTCATTGCAAGGCTGTGGAGCCTGTGGACTTTCCTTCCAACCCGGTCAGGAGCTTCGCTCCTTCCCATCCACAGAGAGTTTATCTCAGGAGAGGTTCAGATTATTCAGTCAAAATCTCGGTCGATGACACTCTTTCAAATGCCTACACTGGACTTGAACTTTGAACACCTGATCGCCAGTGCAATGTGGTAACCATTACACCAGCGCGTCTCGCTTCCATATTTAAAACTAAGAATGACTTTTAAGCCAAACTTTCTTTAAAACTGGCTGAAGCCAAAATGGGATGAAATTTGTCTGCGCCAGGCACGGTACATTTGATAGGAAACTCTTCACAGAGCGATACAACAGGAGGCAATCTGATCATCAGAAGGGTTCCCCCATCCGCCAAGTGTTTCGGCCCAGTATACTCCTTTACACGCTAAGGGAGGGCGGGCCCACTTAGGTCATGACTCCCAAGTGTCTCAGCCTCCTGTTGTCTTGTATCAAGAATGAACCCATTTCACTTTGGTAGCAACTTTAAAATCCATAACTCCGCCAGCCGTGGAGACAATTGTGAAAGTAACAAAGAGAAAACAAAATACTCTGTTCGTTCCGTCGCACACCACTAGGGACAGACACGGATACACCTGCGCGAAGCCGACGAGGCTAGCAATTGCGCGTTAGCAACTGAAATTATGTGCCTAACACCTCTTATAAAATACACCTCCTGTTGTTCGTCAGTAACAACCCTTTCATCAATACACTGAAAAACTCAACGTACTGTAGACTTAGATAAATTCCTGGAGTTTTCTGTACCGCAGAGTTTACTGTCACGATTTTCATAGCGCATTGCGGTTGTTCCACAGCCAGCACGATGCCTTTTCACTAAGCCTCTTCAGTGCTCTTGTTCTCGACTGTCCCCTCAGCCCCAACAGTTTCAATAAATCATATACTGATGCAGCCACGAGCCTCTTGCGCCCACCTCAACAGCCATGACCCTTGCAGTGAACCTATCGTGTCTCAGATCCGCGGCCAGATCATTATACTTGGCCGCTTTGAACGAATGTTGCTCGTCCAATCTGGATTCAAATGGCACGGTCAGTTCAATCAGTATAACCTGAAGCGATGCTGAAGAATGAAGCACTATATCCGGCCGTCTCCGCGATTTTCTGATACTCTCTGGATATGCCCCTCGTCCAGGTAGGTCTACCGCCATCTCCCAGTCGTTTGCACAGTCAAGAAGAGATGGTAAACTGCTACCTGGTTTACTTGGTTTGGGGTGTGCTGACTTTCCTGTCCTCAGAAAGTATGTAATTATGGTGCTCAGCCTGACTTTGCTATTCGCCTTTATCCTTGCCAGGTCTACTGTTGCAGCAATCTCATTTAACACTTTGTTGTGGCGCAAAGTGTATAGCCCATGCCCTAATGACACCTTACATGCTGAGAGTATGTGTTCAAGTGTCTGCCTCCCCTGGCACAAGAGGCATTGCTCATCATCCGACTTTCCCCATCTCACAAGGTTTGTGGCCGACGGTAGGAGTCATACATTGATCTAACAACGAAGCTGAGTCTAAGAGGTGCCATATGCCATATATCATTCCATGTCAAGGACCTCTGCAGGGCTCATTCCCATGTAGTCCATTGGCCTTGTTGGGCCTGCTGCACTGCTTTTTGCAACCTCTTATCATTCTCAGCTCCTCGTATCTCCTGAACTACCATGTCTCTGCGCTCCCTGCTTGATGCCTTAGACCACCAGCGGATGTCTCCATGACCAAATCCCCGTCTATTCGTTTGTGTGTATCCGATTACCTCCCGCAGTTTGAGCGATTCTTGGGCAGCATCAACAGCTTCTTCCACTCTCCACTTCCTTCCCGTTTTCAGTGTGTGTTGAATGGACTTAACCACGTCATCTGCTGACTCGCGTAGCATCATTGCAAGCCTTGCCTTTCCAACTTTGTACTCTTCAACAACTGACTTAAAGGGAAGCAGAAGTTTTGACTTTTTGCAGTACAGTGCTACATTTGTCAGACGTGGTGGTACCCCTAGACATTTCCTCATGAACTTGTTGACCTTCTGCTCTATAGCTTCCACTGTACTTGTGCTTATTTCATATATAAGCAGTGGCCACAGCAACGTAGGTATCAACATGAACTGGAGGTACCATGTTTAAATAAAGGTTGTAAATTGATTTTAATTTTGCTATTTACAACATGAACATGTATGGTGATGTTGAATTGTAAAGCTACTAAAAACTATAGGCCAAAGCAATATGAATAAAAATAGAGCCTTCCCAGTCACTGTAGTGGTGGCTTTAGATGTTAAGAAGAATGGTGTGCGTATAGTTGTACTTGAGTGAGATCAACTGTGAAGGTCTCTGAGATAAACAATGGACAACTGTGTTACAGAGTACCTTTCTTGTTACCACCCTACGATCTCACTCTAAGTTATATTCTTTATTGACTAGCGTGACTGAAAGCTACATAAAGTGTCTAGGGTATTGTAAGAGTGTTGTTAAAGAATCTCAATACAAACCATATGCAAACATATACTAAATACTATGATAAAATCAACTAACTCCAGCTGTTAAATTTTATATTTAAAATTTCTTTTGTTAAACTTTATTGGTCCTGAGCCTAAAGAGTTTTGGTCAGGACTACAGTTCAATGAGAATCAATTTAGATGGATAGATATATTTACAAATATATATAAAGATATTTACACACAACAGACAATATATCCATAGTACATTATTACAAATTTTCAAATGAATGTTAATTACTCTATTTACTACTGGTACTAGAAAGCAGGTTGGGGATTATCATCATCCCAATGTTCTTTTGTTTCACTAGAATTGTTTATGTTAGTCTTTTGAAGGAAAGTTTTTGTCTATACAGGAGATTTTTCTTTAGTCGTGATAAGTTGTCCCAGGCCAGATATTGCACTTATCTGGATCCTGGAATCACAGCAGTTGCAGTTGGTTTGGCCAAACACTTCAGTCTCCTCTGGTCTTGAACTTCTTTAATACCAACAGGTGCCAGAGATTCTTAGAAATCGTGCTGAATTTCTCTATCATCGAGTACCAGCACCAGACAAGTGCCAGCAGGAACCCCTGTCGATGCAAGTTATGGTTCTGTCTTAATATCAAACTAATTCCTCCTAATTTACATGTAAACATACATTCAATACAAAAGAACATGGTCAGCTCTCTCTGACAACCCTGCTTCTCTACTTTAGTTTGATGGAACACATTTGTACCAGTTTTCTTTTCTCTTCCCTAATGGATGCTACGCCTCTGTCATTCCTGCAGTAATCTTTTCCATGCAATAAGATAGGTGTAATGTTCCTGTATGACCATCATATATATAGTCCTGTAGTTTTAAACTTCTTAGATAGTCCCTTATATGATGGATCAACATCTAGCCTATGCCTAAGTCTGCCATGGAACCATTTAATTATAATCTTTTACATGGTCTTTTCTTTTTTCACACAACCCTTTTTTAATTAAAAAGTCAATAAAATCAATCTTACCACATATCAAGGAAATATAAACAAGTAACGATGAATTAGGCAATAGAATATGGCACACTTTCATCACTGCCTCTGTTCAGACTGCTTTCTGTTGTTATTTAGTTTAAAACAAAGCACAAGTCTGCTCATCGCTGCTTGTTCCTCAGAATATTTTGAAAAAATGGCAGCGAGCAGCGTACTATTTCGTTAATGTAAAAGGCTTTGGCCAATGAGACCAAGCATCTCTTTTCTTGAATGAAACTTTATTTTAAAAAAGTATCTCAAACCTCTATGTGTTACTATTACCAACTAGATTTGTATATTTAGGTTAGCCAATAATATTTCGGCTTCCTTCAAATTTCATCCAATCCACTTCATCGTACTATCTTAGCCTTTCTTTCACCTAATTTTTCCCCCCAAAAAATATGCTATCCAATCTAAGCAGACATGACTTGACCTGACAGCAATTCCGATTCTCTATGTATTATTACCAATATGTGATTATTTAATGGACTATATAGATAACTAACAACATATTGTTGGTTAACAAGTCTTCAGGTACACGAATATATGATTTTTATTGGGCTAAGTGGCTTGGTTCAAAATTCCATCTTTTTGTCTATGTTAGTTGTTTATTTTTAAACTACCTCCTGTTCAATTCTTTTTTCATGTACTTTCAAGCTAAATACGAAAGTCTCTCGTAATACACGAGAATTACGTCATTCGCAACAAGAGCTAAGCGTGTTTCTCTGACCGTAGTGTCCACATTTTCTAACGTTTACATTGTAATTTGAAAACCGCCTAAGGCAAGAATAGCCAGTTGGTTTTATTTTTAGAAACAATGTGAGACGTGATTTGCGTTGGGTTATCTATCCGTGCCCCTCCCCTCTACAATGCATTTTAGGCAAATACTTCATTGAACTTGGAAAAGTGGTACGTTTGTCTCAAGGACGAATTTGAAACATAGGGTACCCTTTTTGGTTCGGCCAAAGCGTTATCAAATAATACGCTGAAGGCGTAGGCGACAACTACAATTCTCGCCGAAAATTTGTAGTACTATCCTATCTTTGACTTTATGCACTATACTGTTATATTCTAATTTAGATATTGTATTTAGAAGTTCACCACATATCTCCCCACTTAGAACAGACTATCATATGTCAGTTCCTACTTCTAAATACACATAGATAAATTTACTACCTATGCCTGGTGACTACTCTGATGTTCGTCTTACGGATGTCTGCTTAAAAAATCTGCACCTACATTGGTTTTGCCTGGAATATAATCTATGGTAAACTGGTATGGCTGTAGGAGCAACGACCAACGTAATAATCTAGCATTTTCATGCCTTCCTTGTGACAGACACACGAGTGGTTTATGATCTGTTTGGATCTTAAATGATTTACCATAGAGATAAATCTGGAACTTTTTTATAGCCCATATGACAGCTAAACATTCTTTTTCACTTGTTGAATATTTTTGTTCTGCTGAGTTCAACTTACGGCTAGCATAAGCTACTGGGGTTAATTCCCCGTCCAGTGAAGTTGACCTTTGTAATAGAGCTGCACCCAAACCTATATTACTAGCATCCGTTCTCACAATGAATTCTTGACTCAGGTCAGGTAATTTCAAAATAGGCCTGCTTGTGAGCTTTTCCTTCAACTCTTGGTAGGCTAATTCACACTGCGCTGACCAAGTAATTCTATCAGGATTTCTTTTGCGCGTTAAATCAGTCAATGGAGCACATATGGAGTTAAAGTTTTTAATATACTTTTGGTAGAAACCACATAATGAGACAAAAGATCGCACATCTTTCTTTGTCTGTGGTCTTGGTGCTCTTTTCAACTTCTCCGGGTTCTTGGGGTCAGGGGTCATGTTTCCCTGATGTACTGTGTCCCCCAAGAATTCCAGCTCTTTAAATCCAACACAGCATTTCGTCGGTCTAGCTGTCAAATTTGTCTCTCTAAGTCGATTAAACAACATATCCAGAGAGTTAATGTGTTCCTCAAATGTTTCAGTCGCTAAGAGAATAACATCCATGAAGTTGGTGATGCATGGATTATTCAGGGGATCCAGTAACTTTCTCATCATCCTCGAAAACACACTCGGTGCATTTTTCAGCTCGAATGGCAACATATTAAATTCATAATGTCCTTCCGAGGTGCTAAAGGCTAAATAAGGTCTAACCTCCGGCTTTACTGGAATCTGATAGTAGCCTTTGCTCAGATCCACTTTAGAGAAATATTTAGCTTTATTCAGCTTGGCAAACAGCTGATTTGTATCAGGTAATGGATCCACCTGATCTTCTGTGACAGCATTCAGTTTCCTGTAATCTATACACAGTATGTGTTCTCCAGAGGGTTTTCTTAACAGAACCACACTGGAGCTGTAAGGGGATTCACTGTGCGAGATAATTCCTTCTCTCAACAGATAATCTATCTCCTCCTTCAAAGCTTTTTCCTTAACGAACGGAATCGAATAGGCTCTCATACAGATTGGTGTTGGGTCTATGAGTTTCATATCATACTCTAATAAATTTGTATGCCCCGGTCGGTCCGTTAACACATCTGTATGATCATTCAGAACCTGTTGAACCCTCTCCCTCTGATTTTTCGTTAAGTGCGTACTGATTTGTACCTGTGCAGCGGTCTCACAGGGATGTAAAGGTAATTCATGAGAGGTGAGTGGTTCCTTTTTCATTTCCATTGCAACAGACAAGGTCAGTAGGTGTGTCTCCTCCTGGTTTTCTCTATCCAGATTATTTTTTAGGAGATTCACATGATAGATTTTCTCTTTCCCCTTCTTATTTATCTTATAATTTGTTCTAGACACCTTCTCTAGAACTGTATATGGACCTTGCCATCAAATTTGCAATTTATTCTGGCTGCCGGGCAGTAGAAGAAGCACCTTCTCTCCCACAGCCAATTCTCTGTCCTTCGCTTTCTTATTGTAATAGGCAGCATGCTTTTTCCTGTCTTGTCTCAAATTTTCATTGGCAAGTTTCCAGCCAGTTTTAAGACGAGTGGTCAGCTCGTTCACATATTGATATGATGAGGTAATATTTTCTTCTGCTTTTTCATCGGTCCATGTCCTTAACAAGGCTTCATATGAACCTTTAAGATTGTTGACTTATTTTTCCAGGCACCGGTATGGTCTCTTCCATTAGAAGCCTTATAGTGAGGACTTTTCTTCCTAGAATCATCACTCACAAATCGACCACTACCAATTTTTTTCTTGGGGTTTTCATCCCACTTTAAATTCCTTGTGAGAGATCTTCTCTCTCTTTTATCATCACCCAGTTGACATAATTCCAACCGAGGGATTGTCGGCTTATTCTGGGGTAAAACATCTCTTTGTACTCGTCGCATAGTGGCCATTGTAAAACACTCGAGTGAAGACTGTCTGTAAAAAGGGGGTTCCCATTCCCCTCTGTCCACTTTATTATAATTATTTTTCTTTCCAGGCCTAAGTTTGCCCCGTGGCGTGATTAAGTCCTGATAAATTTTCCCACTTGTGGGTGTTCCCTCATGTAATATGCCACATGCTTCTACAAAATTCTCAATGTCAACCATTTCATCGGGCCAATAATAATTTTGAGCAACCTTTTGGATGATGGTACCTATTTTCTCATGGTCCCCATCTTTCCCGACATGTAAGCTCCTTATTACCTCTGCCCTATACTTTTTAGGAAGTACCAGCTGTCCCTGACCATGGGATCCAGTTCCGGCCTTCCTGTATATCAGTTTGTTCTTCATATAGAAGTCTCCCTTGCCTGGAGGTGTATGACATTTGAGCAATTTCTTAAAACAAGGCTTGAGGGTCTTATCCTCAGCCTGTGCCTTCCTCATCTCATCTGGAGGGGTATTTATCGGATTATCCTCCTCCTTTTTAGACTGTGATCTGGTCTGAAGCGTGGCCATGATCACAGGTCTCTTTTTACACACTTCGGTGTTATGGTTGTCCATCCGACAATTTTTGCACCACCTCTTTCCTTGGTTAAAAGGTTTTCTTTCATCATATTTCCTTTCATTGAATTGTGAGGTTTTATTTTTATAGTCATTGCGTGGCCTATCAAACTGGTGCTTACCTTTGTTCAGTTCTCGATGGCCAAACCTATTAAAGTTTTGTGGTGCCTTAAAATTGTCTACCTGTTTCGTTTTATTACCAACTACCTCTGGTTGGGCTGCCTGATACCTCTCAGCCACATTGAGTAACTCACCCAGCCTCTCTGCACCTTGTTCCATGAGAAACTTTTTCAGGTCTGGAGCCATGGACTCTCTTAGCTGCTCAATAAGGATCATTTCCTTAAGATCTTGGTTTTTCCCCAGAGCAGTCCATTTCTCCAAGTAGGTCTCTAACCGTGCAGAGAACTGGTGATAGGTCTCACCCGACAGTAGTTTGGCATTCCTAAATTTTTTTCTATAAAATTCTCCATTTTTTTCATATCTTAACAAAAGAGCCTGCTTTAACATGTCATAATTGTCTTGGTCATCTCTGCTCATCTTGGCAACAACTTCATAAGCCGTTCCCCTAAGACCCTGGGATAACTTGAGGCTCCACCTCTCTCTCTCTAACCCATATGTAGTAGCCAAAAGCTCAAATCTACTTGAATACCCTTCTATGTCATCATCTTTCTCAACAAAATGGTCTACATGAAAACCCATAGCTGAGGTTGAGGCTCCCTGACTAGCAGTGGCATCTGAGGCAAAGGGGCTGGCACCATTTTCAGGAGCATGGCCTTGAAATTCCAACTCTCTTAGTCGTAGCTCATGCTCCCTCTGTAATCTTTTCTCCTCCTTTTCTGCTTCCCTCTCTGCAGCTTGTCTCTTCTCTTCTCTTTCTGCAGCTAATCTCTTTTCTTCTGCCTCCCTTTCGGCAGTCAATCCTCTTTCCTCTGCTTCTCTTTCAGCCTTTTTCTCTTCTAATTGGAGCCTTTTAATTTCTGCCTCCCTATCTGCCTCCAATGCCCTAGCTTAAGCCTCAATCTGCAGCCTCTTAATTTCGTTTTCAGCCTCTAACTTTCTTTCTGCTTCTTTCTCTAATCTTTTATCTTCTCGGGCAATAAATTTGTCCACCTCTGAAGTTACATACTGGACCAGCTCTGGTCCATCCATGCCCATCTCTTTAGCAGTCTGCACAGCGGCAGATCTGAACTTGGCTAAATGAGCCATTCTAACTCAAGCAGGTCTAATAAGGTTCTAAGACAATCTTAAACTTAACTAAAATAAATACTAACTATAATTAACTAATTACCACTGGCTGTGACAACCTATCACTGTAAATCTCCTCTTAATTATTTTTATCTTCTTAGGGGGTGTTCCTAACCTCTACTAACACTAGTAATACAATCTTGAATTTATATACTACTGCTAATTTTTATTCCTGGAGTTAGTTAATATATGCTGTATGAGATTCCTATTTCAAACATTCATCTATATATGCCAAATTCAAATCTCGGACTTAGAGACCCCAATATATGTGGTGGGTTTAGATGTTAAGAAGAATGATGTGCGTATAGTTGTACTTGAGTGAGATCAACTGTGAAGGTCTCTGAGATAAACAATGGACAACTGTGTTACAGAGTACCTTTCTTGTTACCACCCTACGATCTCACTCTAAGTTATATTCTTTATTGACTAGCGTGACTGAAAGCTACATAAAGTGTCTAGGATATTGTAAGAGTGTTGTTAAAGAATCTCAATACAAAAACATATGCAAACATATACTAATTACTACGATAAAATCAACTAACTCCAGCTGTTAAATTTTATATTTAAAATTTCTTTTGTTAAACTTTATTGGTCCTGAGCCTAAAGAGTTTTGGTCAGGATTACAGTTCAATGAGAATCAATTTAGATGGATAGATATATTTACAAATATATATAAAGATATTTACATACAACAGACAATATGTCCATAGTACATTATTACAAATTTTCAAATTGATGTTAATTACTCTATTTACTACTGGTACTAGAAAGCAGGTTGGGGATTATCATCATCCCAATGTTCTTTTGTTTCACTAGAATTGTTTATGTTAGTCTTTTGAAGGAACGTTTTTGTCTATACAGGAGATTTTTCTTTAGTCGTGATAAGTTGTCCCAGGCCAGATATTGCACTTATCTGGATCCTGGAATCACAGCAGTTGCAGTTGGTTTGGCCAAACACTTCAGTCTCCTCTGGTCTTGAACTTCTTTAATACTAACAGGTACCAGAGATTCTTAGAAATCGTGCTGAATTTCTCTATCATCGAGTACCAGCACCAGACAAGTGCCAGCAGGAACCCCTGTCGATGCAAGTTATGGTTCTGTCTTAATATCAAACTAATTCCTCCTAATTTACATGTAAACGTACATTCAATACAAAAGAACATGGTCAGCTCTCTCTGACAACCCTGCTTCTCTACTTTAGTTTGATGGAGCAAATTTGTACCAGTTTTCTTTTCTCTTCCCTAATGGATGCTACGCCTCTGTCATTCCTGCAGTAATCTTTTCCATGCAATAAGATAGGTGTAATGTTCCTGTATGACCATCATATATATAGTCCTGTAGTTTTAAACTTCTTAGATAGTCCCTTATATGATGGATCAACATCTAGCATATGCCTAAGTCTGCCATGGAACCATTTAATTATAATCTTTTACATGGCATTTTCTTTTTTAACACAACCCTTTTTTAATTAAAAAGTCAATAAAATCAATCTTACCACATATCAAGGAAATATAAACAAGTAACGATGAATTAGGCAATAGAATATGGCACACTTTCATCACTGCCTCTGTTCAGACTGCTTTCTGTTGTTATTTAGTTTAAAACAAAGCACAAGTCTGCTCATCGCTGCTTGTTCCTCAGAATATTTTGAAAAAATGGCAGCGAGTAGCTTACTATTTCGTTAAAGTAAAAGGCTTTGGTCAATGAGACCAAGCATCTCTTTTCTTGAATGAAACTTTATTTTAAAAAAATATCTCAAACCTCTATGTGTTACTATTACCAACTAGATTTGTATATTTAGGTTAGCCAATAATATTTCGGCTTCCTTCAAATTTTATCCAATCCACTTCATCGTACTATCTTAGCCTTTCTTGCACCTAATTTTTTTCCCAAAAAAATATGCTATCCAATCTAAGCAGACATGACTTGACCTGACAGCATCTCTGATTCTCTATGTATTATTACCAATATTTGATTATTTAATGGACTATTTAGATAACTAACAACATATTCTTGGTTAACAAGACTTCAGGTACACGAATATATGATTTTTATGGAGCTAAGTGGCTTGGTTCAAAATTCCATATTTTTTTCTATGTTAGTTGTTTATTTTTAAACTACCTCCTGTTCAATTCTTTTTCCATTTACTTTCAAGCTAAATACGAGAGTCTCTCGTAATACACGAGAATTACGTCATTCGCAACAAGAGCTAAGCGTGTTTCCCTGACCGTAGTGTCCACATTTTCTAACGTTTACATCGTAATTTGAAAACCGCCTAAGACGGGTGAATGACGTTAAGCCGCTATACTTGGCTGGCTCACGTGAGACTAGAGGGACAGAAGTACGGGGCAGGGAGCATTGTGTGTGATAGCTAGTGCACGTATGTATTTCAGCTCCTGCGTGTTAAAGTGTTTAAAATGGAGTTCTGTGATTACTAATGCACCAAGATCTTTGGTGAGATATATCTAGTCATCTAGTTATCTGAATTGACCAGAAGTATAATTGCTCAGTGTTGAGTGTTCATTTAAATAAATCATATTTGAGAGCTACGTGACAGCGTTCCTGACATGAACTGACTATCGACGGTATTTCGTCCACTTTATATTATCTGCCAGTACCTGTTGGCATGACCTATCTATTTGTGGAGCTACGTGCTGTCCAAAATAAACTGTATTTCGTCCACTTAGTCAGTTGTGACTTAAATGCTTCTAAGTGGTGTTGGCTGGTTGCGGTGTCAGAAAGATTTACTACCCTAGCGGGTATCGTGGCCAAAGGAACCATCCTGAAATATAATATTAACATTCATGATAGAAAACGAAACGTAACAGCTACATCCTAAAGTTATTTTTTAAATATTATATGTAACCATGTGAGATGCTTCTCGTATCCCCATGTGGTAGGCACACCATAGGGTGGGAGCCCCTGCTCTACAGGACTTAAAATCTCATCATTCCTGTACGTTAGTCTATGTCATTATATTTTACGTCTATTTATTAAGTTAACTGTGGCTTTGTGGCGTGGAGTTTGTAGAGCTAGGTAGACCATTCCTCCAGTTCCAGAGAATCAAATAATCTGCTTGTATGCAGCCCTGTCACCGTAATGAATATGGGCTACTTTCTAAATCATGTAAGTCGAGAATCAACTTATCCAAGTCAGAACAACACTGTATCTTAGATACAATGAATTTAGTAGCTGATGGGTTAAACATCTCTTGGTGTTTCGAGGACCACCAGTAAATTTCGAAAGTCACAAAATATTGTTGTCGTACATCCAAAAACAAAAACTTCATTACGAATGTGTTTTTCTGTAACCGCTGTTTCTCTTCCTTTGTCACATTTTTTGTCTGTGCTTATTTACAATAGCACTGGTCGTTCAAAGCCGAGTGGAACAGTCCCAGTTACTGTGGTTTGGTCACGTGTGTAGTATTGGAGAAGAACGGCTGCCACGACACATATGGGAAGACAATAGCCAGGGATCCAGATCTCCAGGACGACACATAGTTTGCTGGGAGGACAACATTAGACAATCCCTGAAGGACCGAGGACTGGACTGGAAGCAGTTTACATGATAACATGGCGCTCTCTCTGGCTAACCTCTACACCCTAAGGTGGAAAAGTTTTGTGTCGTTTGGTTTTAAGGACCATCTTCCCTGCACACGGACAACTTCATCAGTGCTCCCATCTCCTCCCTTAGATCTCAAGGAGGATATCAGCACAGTGCACGAAGTCCAAAGCACAGACGAGAATCCCGAATGTGTGTATTTAGGAATCATACATTCTATAAATATTTTTTTATCGCATAGGTTTCATAATTTTGTAAATTCTGCTAGGGCAGAAGGCTAGGCATCCAATCACACTACCCAGGGGATCATCGGGAGTATGACATGATTAGGACCCAGTGGTTCTGAAAAAATTATATCATAAATATTCCTTAGACTGGGAACCGAACCCTATACCTTTATAATTAGAGGCGGACACCATAATTCTTAGTCACTCGGCCGCCAGGGTAGAAGAGAATTACTAAGTAAGAAAATGTGTTTAAAAGATTGTCGAAGTGCGCTATTTGGCGTCGATGAAACTTTTCGGCGCGCACATCTGCAAGTGCAACAGTGTCACATATTTGAAATTAGCCATTGAAAGTTGCAGAGCATATAAGTGTTTACTACTTTAACATATGCATCAAACTCCAAATTATTTAAAGTTTTTTTATTCTAAACATAAGACACACAATATAATTTTAATAATATAAAAAAATGTACTAATAAAAATGAGTAAATAGTTCACGCCTTCTATAAATTTGTCTAGAAAGTTCATAAAGTTAAAAATGTAATGAAAATATTTTATTTATTATGATTTGTGTTAATAGTTAAATTGTTTCCCTTTGAAAGTAAATAGGATGCTTTCCCCTAATTAACCTGTCTGCTGCTTAAAGTATCACATGGTTAAGTGTTTTTCTTTTCATTTCACTTATTTCTGAGATTCGACATCCGGTCAAAACCTGACAAGACGTGTGATATCTCGGTTACAAGCGGGGTATATTATGCGCATTTTTATTACATTTTGCTGTACTGTTATTTCTGTCCTGAGATTTTTTTTGTATTGAATTATGTGGGGGGAGGGACTTTTATATTAGCCATGAAAAGGTCTATTTCTATGAAGGACCGCTAACTGCCTGTCTGACCGTCACGTCGTAAGGTTTATTCGAGTGTTTCTGCTTGTTCAATCCATATACTTATCTATTTATATTTTTTTAAGTGTAATGAGTTTACCTCAATATCTATTTTTGATAGTGTGCCGACGTGTCATTAAAAGTATTACTAGCTGAAATGAAGATCCATGTATGTTTTTCGTTTACTCTTGTGTCTACCCATAGTGTGGTCTTCCTTAACTCCAGCTGATGTATGACTTTGTCAATGATGATTTGACGTATGGCGTCTAAAATTGCAATAAATTATTCCATTGGATTGTTTATTGTTTCACTGTATTGTTTTATTTGATATGTCAATGATAAACTGTCTGTCTTGTTCTACGATTTTGGTTGGTTCTTGGTGGAATGTCTGCTTTATTTTTCTACCCGTAGTTATATAACTGTAATCTCTAGTCAGTTGTCGGAGTTGGGGTTTGATGTGTAGTCAGTCCATCTGCAGTTCTATCAGTATTGCTAATCTATCCCAGTTACCCCGTCTTTAGCTCTGTCAGCATTACAAATATATCCCAGTCCGCTCATCTGTAGGTCTTTGAACATTACAAATATGTCCCAGTTGGCTCGTTTGAAGGTCTGTAAAATTACACATTTATCCCAGTTAGATCATCTGTAGTTCTGTAAACATTACAAATCATTCCCAGTTAGCAGCCACCGAGTCTATTATCAGAGAGGCAAGACAGTATTGCAAACCGTGTTGAACCGAAGAACTACAAAAAGCTTGATGATGAACTACGCATCAGAGAGAGAAGAAACAACCGAAGACAATCACAAACACTGGTCACGTAGGAAATCTGATTTCTGTATGCCTTGTCACAGTTTTGTAAAGGGGTTCGAAGGGTGGCATTTTGTTGTTGTTGGAAGGACAACAACATAATTATTAAAACAAATAATAAATTAAATACAAGCTTTTAATTGTATGCATTAATTATTTCCAGTCAACCTACCAAATAATATAAGTATATATGTCATAGATTTGTGATAGGTGAATTAAGACTTGGTTTGGTCTCTTCTGAATAGCAATAGAAACAAATGATAGCTCAGTGGGAGATGATAAAATAGAAATAGATTTCACGAGATGGAGGAAATATATTAGAGTCGGTCTCTGACCCTCGAGATGATTTCTCTCAGTCAGGCTATCATCTACAACAGATTAAGAATTGTCAGACCGTCTAGTATAATATATAGTAATATATATATGTATATATATATATATATATATATATATATATATATATATATATATATATATATATATATATATCCCTCACATACACACACACCTAAGTGACTACAATAGACACACAGACGTGAAACTATGACAATGGAAATATAGATAATTGGGAACGAACTGACCGACACACTGGAATAAGTTCAAGTGAATTTTAATTATCATAATAAAATTCCATCACAACACATAAAATTACATCAAACATATACAAATAGTCATAAGTCAATGAATTGCTACAAGAATGATAGACCCATAGGTATAAACTTTTCCCTCGATGTATAGCCCACAGTCCTGTTAGAAGAAAAGTGATAGCCCCAAAGAGTCACGCTTCATACGCTATAGTCTAAGATTTCCTTTTAAAAAAGTAGGAACAGACTTTGATACTCTAATCTATCCTAAGGAAAATATTGTTAGCAACAAAAAAAACTTGCATAAAGAAATTTAAGACAGCAAAATGGGTGCCAAAAATACAACAATAAAGGAATCACTCAGTCCTGCATTTACTCTTTTCAGTCAGCCGTGATCACTAGCTTGCATTCGTACTTACAGCTTTTGGTAGCAACTTCTGGAAAAACAATTTTTAGGACATGCACATACAGAATCTCCAGTGGTAGTCTTGGCCAAGGGAACCCCAGTTCGGCAAAGTCAGGTTGAGTTCACTACTTCAGGGAACGTTTCCTTGGTTATTTATATATTTTTTTTTTATATCTGTTTATGTCACATTAAAAATTGTCCAGGCACGAACGTTAACAGCGAGCACAGTGTCAATAGCTTAGGTGTCTAGTAACGAGGAATGTCAGGTCGGTGCCTTCTCTCAGTATAGGACTTTATTTGGTCACACCACAACTAGACAGAACTCCGTCGGAATGTTACTGATAGTAATATTTTACTTGCCACAAGGGCTGAAATGTACTTGAGTTTTTTCTCAGGAAGAATTAAATCTGGCTCGATGGGCCCGTTACTTCATTTAATCTTAAAGTTCATGTAATGGGTACTCTGTCGTTCTCGATGCCAACGCAATGCCAGACATGTTTTACTTTATACACCCAAGTCTTTAAGAAAAAAATGTTTTTGTTCTTCACAGATGTTTCTAGTACTAAAACCGTTGGTAAAGTTGGGCTACCCCAGTTTCACTGAATAAAGAAAAAAAACAACAGATAAAATACTTATACATACTATTTACTCGGTTTACATTATAAACTGCAAGCGTAGAGCTTGTCTTATCGTTTAACTCCCGTGAAATAATTATATTCATAAAATCAATCATCATGAATTAGAAATACATACTTATTTCGTCAATACTCAATGATGAATCAGTGCAGTTATAAGTTAGTTTAAAATATTCTCGACTAATTACTAGCAATTTAATTAAATTTTTTTATAGCTGCATGAGTTTAAGCTAGAAATTATAATTTATTTTCTATCCACTGAAACACGTCACTAGAGAATATAACAGACTTTTAAATTTAATTTCTTCTGCACAGAAATCTAACTAGTAAAATGAAATAAGCAGTTATCAATGAATCACTCAATACTACTACTATATATATACAAAGGGATTGACATAAGTCTTGGGCCTAACCATGAAGGATATGTCACAGAGAGCTGAAATTTTGTACAGTGTTTATTCCTTTTCAATATAGCCACCGTCTGAATTGACACACTTCTGCCATCTCTGCTTGACCTTGAAAAGACATTGGGAGTAGAACACCCTATTTTTCAAGCTAAACCAGTCATCACATGCCAGTATAACCTCTTCATTGCTGTCAAAATGATTTCCTTTTAGCTGTTTTTTAAGATTTGGGAATAGAAAAAAATCTGATGGAGCCAGATCTGGAGAATATGGTGGGTGTGGAAGAATTTCAATATTCAAGTCGTTGGCTGCTAGCTGCACAAGCCATGCTTTGTGAGAGGGCGCGTTGTCTTGAAGCAAAGGAAGATTTTGAGTGCGCGTTATCCCTCGTTTCCTGGTCACAATATTTCTTAGTTTTGTGAGAAGATCTGCATAGTACTGTCCCTTAACTGTGTTGCCACGAGGCAGATAATCTTTCAAAAGGACACCTTTGCCGTTCCAAAAAACATCCAGCATCACTTTTGCTGCATGTTTCTGCGCCCTCGTCTTGACAGGTGTTGGAGAGCCCGGGGTTTTCCATTGCATGCTGGCAATTTTGGATTCGGGGTCATAATGGTGTACCCAAGTTTCATCTATTGTCACCATGGTCTCCAAAACATTTTTTGACAGACACTTTTTGAGCAACTGTTGACAGCAATTTACCCTCGTTTGCTTCTGTTCACGTGTCAACAGTCGCGGAACCCAGCGTGCACACACTTTTCTCATGTTCAGTCTGTTGTGTAAAATTCTATAAACTATTCTTTCATTTAGTTTTACTCTACTAGCTATCTCCACAATTGTCATTTTTCAATCCAGGTCAATGATTTTCTTCACTCTTGTTGCATTTTCATCGTTGCATTCTGAGGCTGATCTACCAGATCTTGGCAGATCAGCGACATTTGAGCGGTCGCACTTAAACTGTTGATACCAGTTTTTTTACCGAAGTATATGAAGGACAAGAATCACGAAACACTGGTTCCATCTCTCTGTGTATTTCTGTAGGTGTTTTTCCCTGAAACATCAGAAATTTTATCACAGCTCTGGCCTCCTTCTTTTCCATTGTTTTGTCAAATCTTTGGAGCAGCAGATACGGTCCATAGGGTACATTGCGCCGTGCACCGTAGCGGGAAAATCCATTGAAGAAACAAACGCATACTGTAAACATTCAGTGCAAATATGATGAACTTTAAATGTGCCAAGTTTCATCTTCTTCCTGTGACTCCTTCATGGTCAGGCCTAAGTCTTATGTCAATCCCCTTGTATATATACGAGGGGCGTTCAGAAAGTAATGCACCACATCGTTTTTCTCAGTAGCTGTTTATTCAAAAAGCATGAAATTTATACACAATATACATGGATATGTCATGTAAACATCGGTACTATTCAACATAATCCCCATCAAATTGTACGGCTTTATGCCAGCGCGAAACAAGTGCATGTATTTCTAGCCCGTACCAAATTTTGTCTTGATCATGTAGCCATTTCTTCGCTGCATGAATCACTCCTTCATCATCTTCAAACCTTGTCCCACGGAGTGCATCTTTAAGTGGACCAAATAGATGAAAATCAGAGGGTGCCAAATCGGGACTATAGGGTGGATGGGGTAGTACAGTCCAACCCAATTTGGTGATTGCTTCCCGTGTTGCCAGACTTGTGTGAGGGCTCGCATTGTCATGAAAGAGAAGCAGGTCTGCTGGATGCTTGTGCGGCCAAACTCTGTGAAAACGTTGATTGAGTTTTTTCAATGTCTTAATGTAAGTTTGCGAATTGATTGTCTCTCCTCTTGGGATAACGTCCACAAGAATCACACCTTCAATGTCCCAAAAGACAGTGATCATGACCTTTCCAGCTGAAGGAATTGTCTTGAATTTCTCTCTTCTTGGTGATTGCGGATGATGCCACTCCATTGACTGTCTTTTTTTCTCAGGTTCAAAATGATGTGCCCAGGTTTCGTCACCTGTAACGATCTTAGCCAAAACGTTCTCTCCATCAGTATTGAAACGCTCCAACAATTCAGAAGAAATTGCTTTCCTTTGCAATCGGTGGTCATTTGGGAGACTTCGAGGAACCCATCTTGCGCAAACCTTAGAAAATCCGAGAGTTTTTATAACTGCATTTGCACTACCAATGCTGACTGATAGCTGTAAGGCCATGTGTTGAGTAGTGATTCGCCTATCAGTAAGAATAATGCCCTCAGTGCATTTCAACATTTCTGCGTTGGTGGCTGTGGCAGGACGTCCACAGCGCGGCCGATCAAGCAGCTCCGTATCTCCACTTCCTGATTATCTGAACCCAGCGACTGACTGTACTCCTGTCGACTGCAAAACTTCCATACACATCACATAGACGCTTGTGAATATTCACAACAGTTTCCTTCTCTGCAACGAGAAATTATATCACAATTCGCTGTTTATAACGCAAGTAATTAAGTGATACAATACTTTCATTTGCTGTGAGATCGAGGTTACAGTTGCTGGAATGCGAAAGTCTTTTACATCTATACTGCCCACAGACATACACGAAAATGTGCAAAATATGTAACCATCCATACGAAACAGTGTCACATTTATTGAATGGATGTACCAAATTTCAAACATTATACCAACAAAGGCACAATAGAGCTGTAGACATTATTTATGAGAAGCTGAAATCCTCATACAATAATAAGAGTGACATAACAATAAACAAAGAGATAATAGTTAAACCATCACTTTTCGGCAGCAGTAACACCTCATTTAAGACACATGCCGTAAAACTTGATTTAACAATAATCAATCGACAGAACAAAACAGCTTTTATAGTGGAGGCAGCAATACCATATGATGCCCATTTAGATAAATGTTACCAACATAAATTTGATAAGTACTATCCATTGACTGCAGAAATTAACGAACTAGGCTACCGTACGCATGTAATCGTACTGATAATTGGTAGTGTGGGTCATGTGCATGCAAAGTGTGTGAGTGGATTAATGTCGCTAGGGTTGCGGAAATTTGAAGCAAAGGTTTTATGTAAATATGTCAGTATTAGTGAAATTATAGGTTCTTACAGAATATGGAAACTTCGATGTAAAAAACACCCATTTTGAATTGCTGGGATGTTTTCCACACAGTCTAAACTCAATTGTGCTCCTCTGTATACTATACCATACGACTATTGTATTTGATGCTATATTTAATATCTCACTCCACTAGTGGTCAAAGTTTTTTTTTATGGCAAACAAAATTCTGATAAAACCTCCATGTAAAAACAACCATATTGCTCTACTTGAATGGTATTCCTCATACATTTTGTAAATTTCAATAATTCTCATATTTGGCAGGGTATACCATATCATTATATGCCAATGTCTTTTAGAAAGCTTAAAATTTTTTTATGTATGTGTAAAACGAAGGTTCGATGTAAAAACACCCACATATAAAACTACTTGAGACGTCTTCAACACTTTATGTAAATTCTAATGATTCTCCTGTTTGCCATGTTGTATCTATTATATCATGTCTGTACATATTAATGTATTTTATGGAGAATAAAGATTCTGATATGTATGTATGTATGTATGTATGTATGTATGTATGTATGTATGTATGTATGTATGTATGTATGTATGTATGTATGTATGTATGTGTGTGTGTGTGTGTGTGTGTGCGTGCGTGCGTGCGTGCGTGCGTGCGAGCGTGTGTGCGTGTGTGTGTGTGTATGTGTTGTGTGTGTGTGTGTGTGTGTGTGTGTGTGTGTGTGTGTATGTATGTATGTATGTATGTATGTATGTTTGTGTGTGTGTGTGTGTATGTATGTATGTATGTATGTATGTATGTATGTATGTATGTATGTATGTATGTATGTATGTATGTATGTATGTATGTATGTATGTATGTATGTATGTATGTATGTATGTATGTATGTATGTATGTATGTATGTAATGTATGTATGTATGTATGTATGTATGTATGTATGTATGTATGTATGTATGTATGTATGTATGTATGTATGTATGTATGTATGTATGTATGTATGTATGTATGTATGTATGTATGTATGTATGTATGTATGTATGTATGTATGTATGTATGTATGTATGTATGTATGTATGTATGTATGTATGTATGTATGTATGTATGTATGTATGTATGTATGTATGTATGTATGTATGTATGTATGTATGTATGTATGTATGTATGTATGTATGTATGTATGTATGTATGTATGTATGTATGTATGTATGTATGTATGTATGTATGTATGTATGTATGTATGTATGTATGTATGTATGTATGTATGTATGTATGTATGTATGGATGTATGTATGTATGTATGTATGTATGTATGTATGTATGTATGTATGTATGTATGTATGTATGTATGTATGTATGTATGTATGTATGTATGTATGTATGTATGTATGTATGTATGTATGTATGTATGTATGTATGTATGTGTTAAAGTACTGTCCGCCCGTTCGTTTATTCCCGTGTATTAAAAGAGTTTGTCTGCATTTGATATATGTATACCATCATTATTCCCATATGTGTCTATATGAATGTTAGAACATTGGTATACAACAAAAGTGTCACGCGAATGTTTTGTTCTTGGGTGTGCCAAAAACTGCACTGTATCGTCCCTGTATTATTTATGCAGTGTTCTCTCACAAGGGATCACGAATTAGTAATGTCTCAGATATGCCCAACAGCTCAACTATAACCAGGTAAGAAGTCAATGCTGTTCCGGTAAATTAACAACACAGTTTAATGAAAACTCATGATCCATGAGACATGATGAACCGTCCTTAGTTAATGTCATTCTGTCTATTCGTAACATAGTGTTATACTCCTTGACGGTAATACATTGTTGCTTATTAGTCCCAATACTTCTATACATCTCTATGTATTGATTATATCCGTGCCCTTCTCCCGTACCTTCTGTTCAAACTCATTTAACTTCATTAACATGAATTCCCCCAAAAGTCAGTACACATTAGCTACAGAGCAGGCAGGATCTTTAAGACTCCGATTTTTACGGTGTATAGACCTGCCAGTCTAAAAAATGCATAAGCATCACATTATACATTATTAATAGTACTCATCCTGGTATACATTCCCATTCATGGCACGAATCAATATAACCCTTTTCTATGGGTTTTCAAGCAAACCAGCACACACAAGGCTGTTCGCGTCTTGTTTATTTCTTGGGTCCATTTTTGTTCTCCACGTCATTGTTTCAACACACAAAAACTCCTACGTCATCCTTTTTTACTGCGCGCATGAATAATGCACCTAAGTGTACTATTCACATATCATCAAATATTTTCCCCAAACTCAACTCAGCGCTATGTGATGCGCAACACCAGAAATGTTGTAAAAAACCATACGCAACAATTACCTCCAACCACCGTTAAGAAAAAAGACACGTAGTTTCTTTTTTCTTCAAAAATGTACCACTTAAGGTAATTAAAAAAAAACGATACCAACATAATACTATCCTACGTCTCAGTAAGTCTACGTCAGCTAATGTCTCATAATATAATCAGTCAGTCGTCGATGAGATGAAAAGGTGATAAACAAGTCATAATAATCTACTGCCTTATGAATAAAATCCATGTAGGAAGTAATAATATTACTAAATTAAAACAAATTACGCGGAATCAACACCGCCCTCTATTACCTCTAGTATCAATAATACTAAAACCAAAACTTATATAATAGGGTTATATCTAATAGGATTACCTACCCATCGGAAAATGATTGCAATAATGTGTACCTCCACAATACAGAGTACACTGCAAATCTCATACATATTTATTCCTGATCAAGCCCCCAAAAAATAGCAAATACATGCATAAATTGGTCCCAAATTACCTATTTCAATGCCCCTAGGAACCTCTATAATATACACGCAAAAATGTATCGCTAAAGACTATCATTGCCGTACAGTCATATTATAGTACACTGTATGTGCACCTTACACCATACACACCAAATTGTGTTCCGGATAAAACTAATAAAAATTCAATGTCCCAATTATATCACCACTACTGTTGACCATGAACTAACTGTCATTAAAAACTTGTGTACTGTCTTCCTGAGGGCACCTCGACAGTACGTCTGCAACCACATTGTCGGACCCTCGAATTGCTTGAATAGTATAATTATACGGCTGCATCAGAATCGAATAACGGGCTGCTCGGGCGCATTTATGGTTCTTCGTCTTTAAATACGCTAAAGCCTTCTGATCTGATAGTATTACGAAAGATACACCTAACAGATACTTCTCTAATTTGGTTACTGCCCATACCACTGCGAGAAGTTCCTTTTCCAACACCGAATAATTCATTTCCGCCTTGTTTAACTTTCTCGAAATGTACGTGATCGGATGCAGATGTCCATCAAATTGTTGAAGCAACACAGCACCAACGCCCTTGGACGAAGCGTCTGTTCGAAGAGTATAAAGATTATTAAGCCTGGGTAGTTTTAAAATCGGTGGGGATGAAAACAAATCTTTAATTTTAAGAAAAGCAGCATTGCATTCTGGAGTCCACCTAATTACATTAGGAGCCCCTTTCCTAAGTAGAGTGGACAGATCTGATGTAATTGAAGATAAGTTAGGAATAAATTTACCATAATATTGCACTAGTCCTAACACACTCCTGACTTGTTTTTTTGTCCTAGGAATGGAAAGATTTAGAATCTTGGAAACATTCTGCTCCAAAGTTTGAAGATTCCCATGACCAATCCTATGACCTAAAAAAGTAATCTCAGAGAATCCAATATACACCTTAGATGGTCTAGCAGATAACCCAGCAGATCTGAGCGTGGATAATAGAGAGTGTAAACCGTGAAAGTGTTCTTCCCAAGTGTTGCTAAGCAAACAAATATCATCTATGTACGAGATTATATCTTGTCTATGCGAGAAGAGAATTCTCATCATTCTAGTGAACGTAGCAGGTGCGTTCATCAGTCCAAAACACATAAAATTGAACTGGAACAACCCTCTGGGAGTAGCAAAAGCCGTAAAATGTTTACATCTTTCCGCCAACGGGACCTGCCAATAACCTTTTGACAGATCGAACTTACTGAAATATACTGCATCTGCTAATTTTGGTAAAAGATCATCCAACAATGGTAACGGTTCGGCGTCAAAAATTGTGACCTGATTTACTTTTCTAAAATCAATGCAGAGCCGAATGTTATTGTCTTTTTTTCTTATTACAACCATGGGAAAAGCAAAATTACTTTGAGAAGAACTGATTATACCTAATTGCAGCATGTCATCTATTTCTTTGTTTACTTTGTCTTGAAAGTGTAATGGTATCGGGTATGGACGCACTCTAATAGCCTTTTCATCATTTAAAATGATGTCATGTGTGATTACATTTGTTTTGCCTGGTATATCTGTAAGTACATCATGAAACGAATGTAATAATTCGGATACATGTGTTTTGTTCTCAAGTGTAAGATTCGGACAGATTGTCACGTCCTCCCAAGTTTCGGTAGATTGAACTGGTAGACTAGGAAACGTCATTGATACAGCTGGGAAAGAAGATTCTTCTTCCTGAATCACTGATAAAGACGCCCAGCTCGTTGGATGTGAACTTACATTATCAACCGCGTGAAAGACTGCCTGAAGATGTTCAGGTCTTGAGTGAAACTCTTTCAACATGTTAATGTGAAAAATCTTTCTTTGTCCCTTAACATCAAGGACATAATCGACATCTGAAATACGTGACAGAATCTTGAATGGACCACACCAAGTTATCAGTAGTCGATTCTGTTTGCTCGGTAAAAGCACGAACGCTTCGTCGCCTGGTACAAGAAGACGAAGACGTCTTGAGTGATTCTGTAACATACGAGCTTTTTCTTTAGCTCTCTCCGATGCATCTGTTGCCAGCTGGCATGCATCCATGATTTTTTTTTCCTAAGATTTACAACATACTCGTAAGACGATTGAGTTTCTTGCGATAAGGAAGAATCAATCAACAAGTCTTTGATCAAGGACAATGGACCTCTAGGCTGAGCACCAAATACAAGTTGAAATGGACTGAAACCTGTATGCTCATTCGGTATTTCACGATATGCAAAAAGTACCGCTGGTAAAACTCGGTCCCACTCTTTAGGAAAATCGATTGTAATCTTTCCTAACATCTGTTTTATTGATCGATTTAGACGCTCCACCATCCCGTTTGAGGCGGCGTGATATACGGAACTCAGTGATCTGTCTATATGAAACATTGCCATAACCTCACTCATTGCACCTGACACAAACTGAGAACCTCTGTCCGACAACAGTTTTCTCGGAAATCCGATTCTAGTAAAGATATGAAACAAAGCATCAGCTACATCCTGCGTAGTAATGTTCTTGAGTGGTATGGCCTCTGGCCAACGCGTGCACAAATCTATGCAAGTTAATACATATCTATGTCCTCTCGATGACATTATAGGAAGTGGGCCAATAATGTCCACGGCCATCTTCTCAAATGGACGCACCGGAATATCGGCCGCTTGAATTGGAGCCAAATGACGTGCCCCTCTAGACTTCACCTCCTGACAAGTAACACAAGAACGGCAAAACATCGCAATGTCTTTCGACATTCCTGGCCAGAAAAAAGATGCCAGAATTCTAGATCTAGTACGAGAGTATCCCATGTGACCTGCACAACGGGAATCGTGAGCATGACTCAATATATAGGATCTCATTACCTTAGGCACCATGATCTGAGTAGTAATATGACAAGATTTACTATCTCTGAATCTTCGCACTAATATGTCATTTACGATAGTATACCATTGTTTGTGAGAAGTATGACCATTTGTATCATCCTGTTGGACTAAACTAAAAAATTTCTTTAATGAAACATCACTGTTTTGTAAAGTAGAAAAAACGTCCTTGTTGATGTTACTGTGTAACACATCATCATTAACTAGTGGCACAACATTATGTTGAGACTGCTCCTGTGCTCGAGTAACCACAACATTAGCACTGTGTACGTGTTCTCGTTCCCAATCATTTATTTGCTCAAGAGTACACTCTTTAAAACCGTGAATGCGACCAAGAACTAAATTGCAAACTGGATTCGGCAACAAACATACTTTTATTTGTCCCGTAAAAAATAGCGTCGCGATATGAACCACCGCAGTTTGAAATTTCTCAATTCTACCACCAAACGTAATGCACTTAACCCATGTGCCTGTACAACAAGAAGAATCAACCAAACATTGTCGCACACCTACCGTCGTGCAACCTGAATCCTTTAATAAAGTTATTGGTATGCCATTACGTAAGCCCTTGTGAAACTCTAAAGACCCGGTTCCTTCATGAGCTGACATTGCAGGTAACGCCGGCAATGGGTGTCCACATCTCAGTCTGGATACCACTTCAGGCTGAAATAGATTCTTGCACTCAAAACATTCTTCCGCATTACCAAAGTCAAATGAATAGCAAGCATTTGCTTGACTAACAGCGTTGTTATTATTATTTGTAATATCATTTTCTGCTCTCTGTACCGAATTTCCATGATGAGCAGACCGATGCGAACTATTTGAACGAAATGCACTGCCATTATCTTGATTATTGCCATAAAAATTTCTCCTGTAATTCTGAGAATAACTAGATCTATTATTAATATTACCATGTTGATTATTTAGTTGCCCATTTCCTCTCTCTCTGTGTCCAAAATAATCGTGATGACCATTATCAGGTCGTTTATTTCTCCATCTTCGGAAATCTGGTGATTTATTTCTATTTCCAACTTCAAAATGAGAAAAATTTCTTTGGTAATTATTATTTCGATCTGAACTGGCACTTCTATAACGAAACCTATCTCTGTCACCACCATTCGATCTAAATTTTCACTGTCTATTATTTACAGTAGCAACACCCGCTGACTGTAACGATTCATGTAGTTTAGTGTTTCTGACATTCAAGTTCGGATGAGCAACCGAAAACTGGCGCCCTAGGGTCTCAACTTCCGATAACGATTTAGGATTCCGCTCCTGTAAAAATGCCAAAAACTTATCACTTACTGAGGATAATACCTTATCCCGTAATATTAAATCTGCCAGATCTTCAAAATTCCGTTGTACTTTTTCAAGTTCGATCCAACGATTAAAAGTTAAACGAATATCCGAAATGAATTGTGAGAACTCTTTTCCTGTTTCCGGCAACAACTCTTTAAAACGCCTTCTATAACCTTCAGCTGTAAGCTGATATTTTTTTAATAGCGTAGCTCTAGCTTCCTCATAGTTTTGATTATCGCCTTCTAACGAAGCGACTGCACTTAACGCCTCTCCTGATAAAAAATTCATTAGTTTGCTACACCACTTACTTTTATCAATTTTATATTCTGTGCATACCAATTGGAATCTTGACAAGAAGAACGTAATATCGTCGACCCCTGGTTTAAACATGGGCAAATGGATTTTAATGTCACCTTTTTGACCATCATTCTGAGTGTGTGATTGACTAGTAGCATTTCCATTTTGCAACTTCTGTCTTTCAATTTCTAACTGCAACATTCTCTCTTCATGCGCTCGTTTTTCTCCCTCAAGTGTAAATTCATATTGTCTCCTTTTCTCATTTTCTTCCATCTCCAAGTGTTTAATTCTCTCTTCGTCTTGCCTCCTTTTCTCATTTTCTTCTATTTCCAACCGTTTCATACGTTCTTGATTGGCTAATTCTCTATCTTTTAATTCCAACTGACGTTTCTCTCTTTCCTGCGCCTCTTTATATTCTGTTTGAGCAAACTCTTGTAATTTGTCTCCTGATAAACCAAGAATTTTACCCTGTTTAATGAAGTATTCCGCCGTCGACATTTCAAATTCTGAATTCTAATATTTACCTCATCAAATAAACTGTAGTCTTATAAGTAATATCTTATAATCGAAACCTTATCGATACTCATTATTGGAGATTAATCATCTTTTATTTAATAAAATATGCAGCTATAAATCAATCAACTAAGAAATTATACAAGATAATAGTACTACCGAAAACATAATGATCCATGAAGAGAATCAATTACATAGAAATATACACGTTAGCAATGACAATAACCGAACCTCAACAATTAAAGAAGAGATCATATCGTAAAGAACCACGGAGTCAACACAAAAATCTACAACATTTCAGCAGCCCCAAAGAAATTGGCTATAAGCCTTTGCGATTCATCGACCTGAAATCAACCTAGGAAAACACCTCAGGACACCTATGATGAAGAACAAGCATCTTACGAGTTAAAATGACAAAGAAAGGTGCTCACTAATAATAACCAGGGTACTGACACCATAATAACAATGTCTACTTATCTGAGGGAATCCCAATACTCCTCGTACATATTTCGATCCAACACAGGTTATGAAATTCATACAGCTGAATTCAATGTTAGCAATTCTCCAAAACGAACAGTAATTTGCTCTGGTTGAAAGTATCTGTTACCGAATGACGTCACTCAATGTAACCTCCACAGGTACACAGCAGAACTTGAAAATGGAAATCGAAAACTGTAGCATAATTCCCCCGGCACAATTATGATACTTCTCTGGAGACTTGAATATGTACATCACACGAACGTTGACCTTCTAAGTCAAGGTTACGACTTTGACATAACGATCGATTGATTGAGCCTGCAACAAGTGTCATTGTTCCAATATGCGTGGCAATTAATTGAGCTCCAAATATCTGAATTTATAGAACGGGAAGGTACATTATATTGGCCACCATGTTAAAGTACTGTCCGCCCGTTCGTTTATTCCCGTGTATTAAAAGAGTTTGTCTGCATTTGATATATGTATACCATGATTATTCCCATATGTGTCTATATGAATGTTAGAACATTGGTATACAACAAAAGTGTCACGCGAATGTTTTGTTCGTGGGTGTGCCAAAAACTGCACTGTATCGTCCCTGTATTATTTATGCAGTGTTCTCTCACAAGGGATCACGAATTAGTAATGTCTCAGATATGCCCAACAGCTCAACTATAACCAGGTAAGAAGCCAATGCTGTTCCGGTAAATTAACAACACAGTTTAATGAAAACTCATGATCCATGAGACATGATGAACCGTCCTTAGTTAATGTCATTCTGTCTATTCGTAACATAGTGTTATACTCCTTGACGGTAATACATTGTTGCTTATTAGTCCCAATACTTCTATACATCTCTATGTATTGATTATATCCGTGCCCTTCTCCCGTACCTTCTGTTCAAACTCATTTAACTTCATTAACATTAATTCCCCCAAAAGTCAGTACACATTAGCTACAGAGCAGGCAGGATCTTTAAGACTCCGATTTTTACGGTGTATAGACCTGCCAGTCTAAAAAATGCATAAGCATCACATTATACATTATTAATAGTACTCATCCTGGTATACATTCCCATTCATGGCACGAATCAATATAACCCTTTTCTATGGGTTTTCAAGCAAACCAGCACACACAAGGCTGTTCGCGTCTTGTTTATTTCTTGGGTCCATTTTTGTTCTCCACGTCATTGTTTCAACACACAAAAACTCCTACGTCATCCTTTTTACTGCGCGCATGAATAATGCACCTAAGTGTACTATTCACATATCATCAAATATTTTCCCCAAACTCAATTCAGCGCTATTTGATGCGCAACACCAGAAATGTTGTAAAAAACCATACGCAACAGTATGTATGTATGTACAGTAGAACTCCATTTATCCGAACCCCTTGGGACCGAGCATCGTTCGGATAATCAAATGTTCGGATAATTGGATTACATAATGTATCGAGTACACGTACACAAACGCTCGTATTTCTAAAAATAATTAACCATCACAAGGAAACTGTAATAATAATACCCACATTGTATTAGATCACCGTATCACCAAAATCTTTTATTACACAGCAGTGCATGTACTACTTGCATTAATTATGTTTTTTAAGAAAGAGAAATGTTTTCAAAATAACATTAGAAACGATTCAAAACCACGCGCAACTTACGTATACATGTACTTGCACAGATGTAGCCCACTATTTAAAATAATGAGGAATCCTCTTTTGCACCAAACTGGACAGCCATCTTTTGGCTGCTAAGTCCCGCATTCTCTTCAACAGCAGAAGCTGTGTAAAACAGCTGTCATCTTCTTGCTCGTACCAAGCCATCGCGGTTTCTAGTGCTATAAAGGCCTCTTCAGGACTTGGTCGACGTTTTGGGTTTTCTTCATAATCTACAAGTACATCATGTACTTCTGAGGAGTCTTCATCATATGTCACTACATGTATTTGGTTTTCTTCTTGCACAAAAGACAAAATTTCTTCGTCATTCAAAAACTGAAAACCAGAATCAGTATCATCTTCTAGCCATGTGTGTGCATCATCTTTGTCACAGTCCGAAAATCCGGGCTTTGCTTGAAACAGTTCCACAACTTCATTTATACAATCATCATTTGTGTCCACAGCAGTTGTTTCATTTCCTCTTTTTTTCCCAATCAATCTATTCCAAGCCTTGTTGAGATTATCTTGTGACAAGGTGGTCCAAGCATCAGCTAACATATAGCAGCAGTCTTTGAGATTAAGCTTTTTGGAAAACGCCACCACACTTTCTTCATCTTCAGCCAACAATAAACGACGCAGGACTTCCTTCTTGTACATCTTTTTAAGCTTTGCTATAACACCCTGATCCATTGGTTGAATCAGTGCTGTTACATTGGGAGGCAGAAAAATTACTTTAAAATTTGCATCAACTGCATTCAATGTATCCGTCTCTGGATGAGATGGTGCATTGTCCAGCAGAAGAATTACTTTTCCAGTTTTCTTTTCTTGTTCTCTCAACCTCTTCACATTTTGGATGAACTGATTTGTATACCAATCAAGAAATATTTCACTATTCATCCAAGCACTCTTTTGTGCTTTGTAGCACAATGGGAGACATGTCACATTCTTTAAACAACGTGGTTTTTTGACTTTGCCGATCGTTAGCACCGGTAAACGATGACTTCCACTGGCATTCGCGGCTACCAAAATTGTTACTCTCTCTTTGCACTTTTTAAACCCAGGGGCAGCTGCTTCGCGCTGAGATGCAAGTGATTTTTGAGGCATTGATTTCCAGTAAAAGCCAGTCTCATCGGCATTATACACATCATCGAGTGAATAACCTTCTTCTTCCAAAAAAGCCAAGAGTGTTTCTTTAAAATTTTCAGCAGCAGTTGCATCGCTAGATAAAGATTCCCCTTGGATCTCCAATTCTCGTATGCCATGATGA
>JAMPIV010003449.1:0-34453 GCA_024509875.1 Oreohelix idahoensis | reverse complement strand
TGTGAATTTCTGACTTAATATACTACATTGACTGAAAAGCACTGGTAAACGAAAGGTGAGATATTGATAAACTCTATATTTTCTGAAAATTATAGTGTTATTTTGATCCCACAAGATTAATCATAATGACAGGTGATGTTTCGTAATTTTAAGATCATTTCCTCGTGGGTCACAGACGTCAGTAAATGTGTGACTAATGTGAGAGGCAACTGATCAATACGAGCAATGCTCACACAAATAGTAGGATTATTTAAGGCATGTTACGTGTAAATAATAAAGGGGCTGGTGTAAAATTGGAAGAACAAACAATATAAATAAATAATCAAATGGAGACAAATAAAACTGTATTATCAGAATAATTAACAACAGTCACAGTGTATTTCAGTGGAAGCATTTCTGTTTCATATAATACATTTTCAAAACTCCGCCTAGGTCGGTCCCAAGCACGGCTGACAAAGGAGGAGAGCTGCCTGCATGGGGGCCGTAAGGAGGCAACCCCTCCATCATGCAAAGGCACAACAGGCCAATCACCTGTTTTTCTTAAAAACCAAATTATGCTAAACATAAGAGAGAAAACTGGACTGATTCTAAAGGCGACGAACTGTAAACGGACTACTGACTACGACTTATGGAACATGGAACACAGGAACTATAAATAGGAAGGAAGAGGAGCTGGTGGAAGAGATAAGGAAAGCCAAATGAGAAATCCTGGCTTTAACAGAAACAAAGAAGAAAGGACAAAGAGTTATGGATCTCGATGGCGACACGCTGCTCTACAGTGGTGTCACACATCCGAAAGAGCTAAAAACCAAAGGAATAGTATCAAGGGATTGAACTGTGTCACGGAACGCATTATAGTCCTGAAACTAAAAAAAAAGGAGAAACCATAGTCAACCTTGTCATTGTGTATGGGCCGAATGGAAATGAGCGAGCAGAGATCAAGGAAGAATTCTTTGAGCTACTTCAAAGGACATTGGACGACTGCCTAGATGAAATTATCATGCTCGGAGATTTCAATGCCAGAGCTGGAAATGACTATGCTAGATGGGGTGGAGTTATCGGAAGATATGTGAAGATACTCTTAATGACAATGGAAAGCGATTCCTTAGATTCTGCACTAAGCAGAATCTGATCATTACAAACACAAAGTTCCTCCATAAGCGCATACAGGTATACACTAGGTGTGAACCAACAAAGAATGAGAAGTCAGTTATCGACAATGCCATAGTTAGGAAGAGCGTTTTCAAGTAAGTCTGGGATGCTAGAGTGTGGAGGGGGCCAGAGATTGGAAGTGACCACTACTTGTTAACAATTAAAAGAATAACTGAAAGAGTTTACTCGGCCTAGAAACTGCCTAACATCACACAAGAAGTTAAGTAAACGAAGAGGGGAAACGAGCATTAAGACCTACGAGCTGAGAGAGCCTGAAGTGAAGACCAGATACCAGGGGCTTATTACTACAGCAGTGCGTAACACAGAATACAGCCTGATGACCCGGAAACACACTGGCTGACATTCAAGGACATCATACAGACAGCTGCAGCAGAAGAATGTGTTGAAGTTCGCCTTGGGAACAAAATAAACAGTACACCTTGGTGGACAGATAAGGTTAAAGAGAAAATAAGAGAGTAGAAAAAGGCATGGACACAATACTTAGGAGCTAAAAACGCGGCAGGAAAAAAAGAGAAATATAGAGAATATATGATACTCAAAACAGAAGCAAAGAACAAGGTGCTAGCAGCAAAACAGAAGTCCTGGGAAGAATTTGGAGAAAAGCTAGTAAACGATGCGCAAGAAAACAGAAATTATTCTTTTGACTCTAATGAATATGAGGAAGGAAAAACAATGCCCCCTTAAATTTATGAAGGACTAGCAATGAAAATTGCTTATTGCCCCAAAAGAAGTAACGGAAAGATGGAAAGAATATTTTTCAGAGCTCCTGGATGGTGAGTAAGGTCAAGCATCAGAAATGATAACCACTGTCACTGAAGAAGAAACCAATGGTGATGAAGATGACATAAAGAAGGAATAACTGAAGGCAGCACTGGAGAAAATCAAGATGGGCAAAGCAGCAGGACATGATGGGATAATACCAGAAATGGTTAAGTACATGGGAGCAGCAAGCGACCTATTACCCTAAGGGTCCTACAGGCAGCTTGGTGCAAGACCATACCAAAGGATTGGGAGACTGCCATCATAACACCGATTTTCAAAAAGGGTGACAACCGACAATGTGGAAACAGTAGAGGTATATCCCTTCTCAGTGTCACTGGTAAAATCTACTCTAGAATCCTAACGCAGAGATTCAGACGCCTAGCTGAGCCACAAATGAATGAGGTCCAGTGTGGCTTCCGAGCAAATCGAAGTACTCAAGACCTAATCTTCACACTCAGACAGTTGAGTGAATAGGCTTTTGAGTATAAGTGTGAGATCCATCTTTGCTTCTTAGATCTGGAAAAGGCATTTGACAAGGTCCCCTGGAACACTCTATGGGATTGTTTGGCAAGGAAGAATATTCCAGCACCTCTGATTCATGCTATACAGAGCTTCTACAAGTCTTGCAGAAATTATGAGAGGACAGCAAACCAGAAGAATTCAGGACCACCACTGGTGTAAGACAAGGTATTATCCTGTCGCCTTATTTTTTTATACTCCTCATGGACGATGTCATCAAGGCATGTAATGAGAGGACAGAAAAGTTTTCAGTGGGGTACTGGAAGATAAGACAGGTCTGTATTTCACAGCTGAATTTTGCTGATGATGTTGCCCTAATTTCTAAATCAAAGGCTCATCTTTAATCCAACCTGCAAGTCTGGAAGGAAGAACTGGAGAAGAGAGAGATGATCATAAGCAGCTCGAATAAAAAAACAATGGTGCTATCACGAGAGGAAAGAAGACATCAGATTAAGCTGGGAGAACAGGTCCTGGAACAGGTCGACCACTTTAAATACCTTGGAGCTGTCATAGACCGGAAGGGATGCATCAAAGAAGAGTTGGCTGCCCGAGGAGCAGCAGCTGGGAGACTTTTTTCAAGCCATAAATAAAGGATTCCTCAGCAAGAGAGAAGTTTGTAAGAAGACGATGATAGCTGCATAACGCTCCACCTATGTCCCAGTCTTGACGTGTGGATGCGAGACATGGGCAATGACTACAACCCACAAAAGCCATATCTAAACCTCAGAAATGACGTATCTGAGGAAGGTGGTTGAAGTAATAAGAAGATACAAGACTATACGGCAAGTTCGAAAAACCCAACCCCGGCAGACACAAGTAGAACAGTCCCAACTAAGAAGGTTTTGCTATGTCTGCAGACTGGCAGAAGATCGGCTACCACTGCAAGCATGGGAAACAAAGAGCCAGGGATCCAGATCCCCAGGACGACCCAAAGTCCGCTGGGAGGACAACATTAGACAATCTTTGAAGGATCGAGGACTAGAATGGAACCAAGCCAGGAGGAAGACAGCCGATAGAATAGTATGGCGCTCTCTCTTACAAACTTTTACACCTCACGGTACAAGAGGAAGGACTAAGTAAGTATAATACATTTTCAAAACAATTCAACATTAAATAATACAATTATACATATTTTAAAATTGTCACATAACTAGGCTTATTAAAAAGAAATTCTTCCAAACATATCTTCCTCTGAATACATGACAGTTATTGTAAGTAGCTGCACTATCTTAGCTAGATTAATGACATTTAACTTCAGTGGACACCTTTCTAATGTTACTGTACGACCAGAAACACATGAGCAAAATAATTTATGATGATGACATAATAAACACTCAATACATCTTTATATACTGTGTTTTTAGTTTATTTTGCTTCTCGAAATAAAACAGTAATTAAAACGTATGACCCTAATGGTAATTATTGCCCCTTTTTTTGACCTTTGTAACAAGAATATCCGAAAGCTACAAGTGAGGATTTATTCATTTAGACACAAATAACAATGATAAAGTAGAGAAAGAAAGATCTTGAGAGGTAGACACAGGACGGGAGAATCTGGTACACATTAAGGTTCTCTATTTACCAGAAAACGACAATCAGTGTCATATCCACCACGTGACATTCCAGTCACTCGTCTTAGATGGTATATTATCAGTATCCCCCATCGCCTTCTCCGCTGAGCAGTTTTTAACTGAACGTTTCTCTGTTCTTTGTTGTGAACTGTTGTAAACACTTTCATTTATTATCATCGTAAACATTGTACATTTATTTGGATTATGTCTTCAGTTGTGTCCCAGTTCCAAGCAAGTCTATGCCAGAACCGGTAAGTTCAAATCTCCTTATATGTGAATTCTGACTTCCTTAAAATACTGCATTAGCCGAATATAGCATTGGTAACGACGATGAGAAAATGATAACTATGTATGTTTTAAAATGATAACTATGTATGTTTTAAAATGATAACTATGTATGTTTTAAAATGATACATTTATTATGAATAATGGTAGCATGGATTTCTCCAACCCACCAACAGCTCCCCCCCGCCCCACCCTTACAGGAAGCCTACATATTCAGATGTCAGTTGTAACAGTGGTCTCTGTAGCTATAAGTGTTACATTATAAAGCTGCCAGTCATGTGACCCACCTCATATTAGTAGCCTTGTACGACATGCTTGAGGAAACAGTAGGCCTATTCATTGTTTATCTCATAAGCTGCTACTACTACTACTATTACTACACACACACACACACAGAGTGATAGGTAAATTACTTGATGTAGATGTTGGTACTACACACACACACACACACACACACACACACACACAGAGTGACAGGTATATTACTTGGTGTAAATGTTGCTGCTACACACACAGAGTGATAGGTATATTACTTGATGTAGATGTTGGTACTACACACACACACACACACACACACACACACACACACAGAGTGACAGGTATATTACTTGGTGTAAATGTTGCTGCTACACACACAGAGTGATAGGTATATTACTTGGTGTAGATGTTGGTGCTACACACACACAGTGATAGGTATATTACTTGGTGTAGATGTTGGTGCTACACACACACACACACACATACACACACACAGAGTGATAGGTATTTTACTTGGTGTAGATGTTGGTGCTACATACACACATAGTGATAGGTATATTACTTTCCGTAGATGTTGGTACTACACACACGCACACACATAGTGATAGGTATATTACTTGGTGTAAATGTTGGTACTACACAGAGAGTGAGTGAGAGAGAGAGAGAGAGAGGGGGAGAGATAGGTATATTACTTGGTTTAAATGTTGGTACTACACACAGAGAGAGAGAGACAGAGATAGGTATATTACTTGGTGTAAATGTTGGTACTACACAGAGAGTGAGAGAGAGAGAGAGAGAGAGAGAGAGAGAGAGAGAGAGAGAAATAGGTATATTACTTGGTGTAAATGTTGGTACTGCACAGAGAGAGAGAGAGGAAGAGAGAGAGAGATAGGTATATTACTTGGTGTAAATGTTGGTACTACACAGAGAGAGACAGGTACATTACTCGGTATAAATGTTGGTACTACACATAGAGAGAGAGAGGAGAGAGAGATTGGTACATTACTTGGTGTAAATGTTAATACTACACACACACACACACACACACACACACACACACACACACACACACACACACACACACACACACACACACACACAGAGATAGGTATATTACTTGGTGTAAATGTTAGTACTACACAAAGAGAGAGAGAGAGAGAGAGAGAGAGAGAGAGAGAGAGAGAGATAGGTATATTACTTGGTGTAAATGTTGGTACTCAACACACACACACTCACACACTCACACACACAGAGCTGATAGGTATATTACTTGGTGTAAATATTGGTACTACATACACACACTCACACGCACAGAGAGAGAGAGAGAGAGAGAGAGAGAGATAGGTATATTACTTGGTGTAAATGTTGGTACTGCACACACACACGCACACTCACACACATAGCTGATAGGTATATTACTTGGTGTAAATGGTGTCACGTCTTGACAACGACATTCAATTTTGTTTGTTTATTTGTTTGAGATATTTACAGATGGCTCAGACGTCAGAAGAGATCGGAAGGTATGAGAAAAAAAACTAGTTGAATGAAGAACTACGTACTATATAGCCTAGTTATATAAGGGAGGTAAATGGTTTGCAAGGGAAACAAAACAAAATTGGGAACAATAATTATATTTAAGTGTTATAATTGTTTTATTTCAAGCTAATCAAAATGTTTTGCAAATATATACTCAAACATGCAATGCGCTGTCAGATTCTTTTTTTATTTTTTAACAATTTAAAAAAAATAGTTTTGCTTGAGATTCACTAAAAAAATAAAGTTCTAAACTGGACTGAATACTCGGGGTAGTAATTATTTATGGAAACGTGTATCACGTGATGAAATGGTACACATCAGTTATATAGTGCAGCTGTCAGTGACGCCACATAGGCACAAACCCCCCCCCCCCCCACCCCACCTTAAATTGTCATCGTAAACATTGTACATAATAGATTTAGGTTATTGAGTTGAGTTATACTAACCAGTTTCCAAGGAAGTCTCTGACAGAGCCAGTAAGTTCAAATTATTTTCTTCTTATGTGTCAAGTCTTACTTAAAATGTTACAATGATTGAAGATAACACTGGTAAGATTGATATTGACAACTGCCTACTTTTTAAAACTACAGATCTCTTTTTAATTCAACTTTAATTATAATGGCAGCAGACGTTCCTTAATATCGCAACACAAACGTAATTTTAGACATATTCATAAATAGAAATTTCAGTAGAAATGGGCAGGTAAGGTATGAGAAACAATTGTTGAATCCAGAACCGTATACTGTGTAGCATAATTATATAAGGGAGACAATAAAACTGCAAGGGGAAGAAGAAAAATGATAACAGTAGTAATATTTAAATGGTTTTTGTTTTCTTTAATGCCAATTAAGTAATAATAATTTTTTACAACATATAATAAAATATGTTAGCACAGTTAGACAATTATAACTTTGTTACGTAGCTCTGCCTGTCATCACCTTTGTCAATACCTTGTCGAGGTATGGCGGCTTGCGTACCCTCAATACCCCCAGAGCTATGCCAGCGGGAGTTTTACTCCTGGAAGGTTCTATCAAGCTGGACAGGTTTGCGTGGGCAGGGGTCAGACTAAAGCAGACACCCTGGTCCTCCAGGTTGAGGGTTTTAGCATAGAGCTGACACCCCTGTCTATGTAAAAAAATTGATGTTACGGAAACAACAACGAATAAACAAACTTTGCTGAGGGACGGACATCCGGAGTCTGAGGCTCGCATGACTGTCAGTGGTGAAAGCCGAAAAGAAGCCACTGACATGAGAACGGACGTCCTGACCGCAAAACATGATACAAGAATAGGATTTTGGAATGTCAGGACAATGAATGAGACGGGTAAACTAAAACAGGTCACGGCAGAAATGAGAAACTATAGGTTACACATTCTAGGGATAAGCGAGAGCAGATGGACAGGGGCAGAGCAGATTTACTCTGGACAGGGGCAGGAAAGGTTTACTGGAAAAACCGCAACAGGTCGCACCAACAGAAACCAGATAACATCATGATTAACGGTAGATGGAGACATGCATTACAAGATGTGAAGGTAAGAAGAGGTGCACATGTGGGAAGTGATCACCATTTAGTAGTAGCTAAACTGAAAGTGAAACTAAGAAGGGCTGGACCAACTGTAACTACACAGAAAAGGTTTGACATCAGCAAATTGAAGGACCCCCTTACCAGAAAAGCTTTTGCGGCTGACATAAAGAAACGATATCAATTTGCCAAAAGTCAGGAAAAGACATTGACTGATGATATAGACCAGAAATTCAACACCATTTCAACAATATATAAGGAAAGCAGCACATCATGCTTGGGATTCCAGGAAAAGAAGAAGCAAGACTGGATAACACCAGATACATTAAACACCATAACGATGAGAAAGGAAATGAAAAGAAAGAAAACAGAAGCGAAGTCCCCCAGGTTAAAGCAACTATATAGCGAACAGTACAGTCAGCTGGACAAGGAAGTTAAACGCCAAACCCGAGCCAACAAAAGGAATTTCCTAGACGATCTTGCAGGATAGGCAGAAGAGGCAGCACTGAGAAATGAACAAAGCACAGTATACAAAATAACTGAATTCATCAGCGGAAAACGAGGTGCAAACAATATTACATTAGTAAGAGATAAGCAAGGAAATCTCATCACGACAGCAGAGGGACAGGAAACAAGATGGGCAGATCATTTCAGAGAAACTCTGAACAAGGAACCACCAGAGACACAATTGAATGTTCCTGAGGCTGAAAACGATCTAGATGTAAATACAGACATTCCACGAAAAGAAGAAATCATCACAGCAATCAAAGAGTTAAAGAACGGAAAAGCTCCTGGCCATGATAACTTAAATGCAGGGCTATTTAAGACAGACCCTGAGCTAGCAGCAGAACTATTAGAACCACTATTTGCACAAGTCTGAAAAACGGGGACAACACCATCAGAGTGGAACAAAGGAATAATTGTCAAATTGCCCAAGAAGGGAGATCTTGCAGACTGCAATAATTGGAGAGGAATCACTCTTCTCTCAGTTCCCAGCAAAATACTAGACAGGATATATATACAGAGAATTTCAAAAGCAGTAGACCACAAACTGAGGAAATAACAACCAGGATTTAGAAAGAACAGAAGATGTGTAGATCATATATTCACTCTCAGGAACATTATAGAGCAGTGCTCAGAATGGCAAAGACAGCTTTACATTAAATTCGTTGATTTTGAAAAGGCTTTTGACAGCATACATAGGGACAGTTTATGGAAAATACTGAGGGCTTATGGAATTACAAGCTGCATAGTGTCAATCATAAAAAGCCCCTATGCCAACTTTACGTGTAGTGTTGGGCAGAGCAACCTAACCTTTGAGGTGAAGACAGGAGTACGACAGGGATGCCCCTTATCAACCACTCTATTTTTAACAGTCATAGATTGGGTGGTGCGCCAGACAACAGAGGGCAGTCCAAGAGGAATAAGATGGACTACATTTTCTACATTGGAAGATCTGGAATATGCAGATGACATTGCACTACTAGAACATTCACATCAACACATCCAGGAAAAAACGGATAGACTTAATAAGTTTAGCCATCAGGTGGGCTTGGACATCAATTTAAAGAAGTCAGAGGTCATGACGCTCAATTTGAGCAACCCTGAGCCCATATCAGGAAGAAATCAGCAACTGATACAGACAGACACCTTCACATACCTAGGATGCATAGTAACACCAGACGGCGGGGCAGGCAAAGACATCAACACCAGAATGAATAAGGCAAGAACAGCCTTTTTTAGCCTAAACAACATCTGGAAGTCCTCTCAGTACAGCACAAGCACAAAATTAAGATTATATCCGAGCTGTGAGCTTTATGTGCTTCTCTATGGTGCGGAATGCTGGAGAGTTACAGAGAAGGAAATGTCGAAATTGTCTTCTTTTCACACAGCATGTCTAAGAAAAATTCACCGAATCTTTTGGCCGAATACCATCACCAACCAAGATCTGCTTACTCGGAGCAAGCAAGAGGACATGCACACTGTCATAGATTGCAGTCACTGAAGCTGGGTTGGCCATGTCCTCAGAAGAGACCCCGATGCCATCACAAGAACAGCTATGCTTTGGACCCCTGAAGGAAAACGAAAGAGAGGCCGACCAAAAACAACCTGGCGGAGGACTGTGGAGGCTGAGATGCAAAGAATGAACCAGAGTTGGGGCACTGTCCGAAGGATGGCCGCCGACCGAGCAAAATGGAATCAATTTGTTGTTGCCCTGCAAGACGCCACTAGGCGTGATGGCCCCTGACTGCTCTGACGGTCGGCGGCTAAGGATCAAGGAAGAAGAAGAAGACGTAGTTGTACATGTTTTATTTGTGTGTTTTCCTTGTGCTTTACAAAATAAATAAAGTTATACAGCAGATTGTTTACCTTAGTATTAGTCATTTGTAAAAATGTGTCTCTCTTCATGTAGTTATAAAGTTCCATTCAATGGTAACAAGGCGGTAACTCCCAACAGGCACATAGTGCCACCAACATTAAACTTTGTGAAATTCCTTTACCGTAAATCTCTTGTTGGCGATAACTGCAAATAATCTAGGTATATTCTTTCCAACAAGATTGTCTCTCTTAAGAGAAATATTGAAACCCCCCCCCCCCCCACCACCCCTTTTCCCTTTCACTCTCACACAATCGCACGCACGCGCGTGCACAGACACACACACATCTGACAACTACATTTAAAAAAAAAATTTAATTTACAGCTCTCATTCAATTTTTTTTTTTTTTAAATTAAAAGAACAAAAAAACATTACCTTTCCGTGTAATATACTGAATAATGAAATCCGCCTCCTGTGCTCTGGACTCTTTTATCGCATTATTACAGTGTCATTAGCGGATCGATTACATTTGTCTTAAATTTAAAAAAAAAAACCAACATAAATAACAATAAAAAGAAGAAAATAAAAATTATTTTAAAAAAATATTTAAACATAGGCTTTTAATGCACTAACAATAGCTCTGAAACTTGGCATAGTTGTGTATTCCCCATGACAATATACTTATCAGTCGTAAAAATAATAAAATGAATACAATTAAAATTAATATTAATTTTGCTTGCTTGTATTGTATCATCAGTGAAATTGGTGATAACTGCAAATAATCTAGGTGTATTCTTTCCAACAAGATTGTCTCTCTTGAGAGAAATATTGAAACTGCTTTCTCCCCCCCCCCCCTTTTTCACATACACACCAACGCATGCGCGTTGTCGTGGAATATTCTAATCCACATATATAAATTATCAAGTAAATATAAAGCCTAATAAATACATATAATAAATAAAGGAAGAAGAATGGTAAAGAACAGTGCTGTCACAATGACTGTACTCGAAATCCCCCTTGTTTTATGCTTCGTCTGCAAATTGTAACGCTTTCACGTTGATAGTAAAAGCTTACTGTATTATTATCCGCTTTCTTCAATGAAACGTGTGCTGCATTTCTAAGAAAAACATTGAGAGGCCCTGCGTAATGACCTAAATTAATCCTAACATTAATTATATTACGTTACCAAAACGAACGAACAGATGGACTCAAATATAGAGAGAGAGAGAGAGGGGCGAATAAAATCGGGAACGCATGCAACACGCGTCGCGCGATACACAAATGCTGCCATCACGCGTGTAAGTCTACATGCACTAATTGTTTTTCAGACGGACAGTGATAAAATACACTACCCTTTCCCAGAGTTAGGTTTATAAATCATAAAAAACTCTTATTAGGAAAGACAACATTAGATGGGTTTACGGTTGAAAACATAACAGTACCCAGACAGCACATCTTCGAAACAGGAGGTAGAAAATACATATTTTGAACGCAGCCACGTAGCTCTTTCAAATTGGTATATTTGGGTTCCTTAGGGCTTGCTGACAAATAATATGTAAAACGTTACGCAAATAGTCCAGGAATTAATAAATTATACCCAAAATAAAATAGTGAGGATGCCTGACAGCATGGAATCATTTCTGCTCATAAAATTTTTTTTTATATAACGTGTTTGAAAAAACCTTACGTTACATAAATAGCCTACCATGTAAACTCCCAATTGATTGGAGCGCAACAAATGAAAGCCTAACCACGATTGGTCGGACTATAAATACTATCTTTCGTTGTTAGGGGAAACGGGGAAAGGTAACATTTTTTCAAACACTTGTCGAAACGGGGCCTCATTGGCTAGACTCGCTGGATATAATCACTTGGGAGCGTTAGTTCGAAACCACTTGTTTAAATAAGCTTGATAAAGCATCAGTGCGTTGAAGCCAGCTCACAATTTTGCTAAAATAAAAGCCTGGAACATAAGCAGATGGAAATTTGTGCCAGTAATTGTGCCAGAATTCATTGCTAATCAACGTATCTGTGTTTATTTCCATGAAATTGTGGTAAGCTTGAACCATTCAGTATCTTTTAATGAAAATTGAATGTAAATTGTTAATTTATGCCTGTATATATATGTGTAGTTCAGTGGCAAACAAGAGATAAAGCCTATAATGCTCCAGCCTGAACAGAGGGTGTCGGAGGGAAGTAAAACGGCATGGAATGGCCAAACAGTACACTGACACCTAGATGATTGACTAGAAAGAAATAATGCTGGAATTGCAGAGGCGTAGTAACCATTAAGGAGGTTAATGCTGGTATAAAGTACTTCAGAATGAAGCTGATAGTTGGCCTAACGCTCTGAACTCAATGTTTGTGCTGTATTGTGATCAGTGTAAAAGAGAGTATAAGTTAGTTATGAAGTAGAAGGTACATCCTTCTTGATTTCAGGGACAGTGGTCTTGATGGTACTGAGCAGCACCTGGTCAGAGCTTTGCTGAATCCAGAGTCGGACAGCTTACTCCTTGGTCTTTTTAGCTATCAGTGAGGTGTCTCCTGAGCCCAGAGGAGAATTCGAGCAGAGGAGTCCTTTCCTGCCGCCATCACGCCAGATAAGCGAATTGGCCAGCTGAGCTCAACATTATGTCCCCTCATCTTGAAATGACTTTATAAAAATAACATTCAGAGGGGAATTTAATTGTCTTAATATCAGGAACTGAGAACATCTCCAATACTAGTCCCAAAAGACAAACTATTGAAGTCATGATGACAAATACCAACAGAGCTTGAACAAAACAAAACCAGTATTACCTCATTTTACTACTACACAACTGACACACATAGAATATTTGTAATAATATATGTCACTACAATATTCATATTAAATACATTCTGTACATAACTTGTAATTTAAATTGATTGTGATTCCTGGTTCCCTTGTAGTTGAATCAGGACACATATTCATTCATGCCAGTAATGAATACATATTGTTATTTGAAAAGTTACGAGTGACTTCTTTAAGATATTCTCATAGAGTGTTATATGTATGTGAGTGTCACAGTGTTGTTAAGAGTAGTGGATTAAATTAAATTGTTTATCTGTCTGTTGTTGTGACTTACACTTCACCATACTCATACCCTAGACACATAACGTAGCATCACACTATTCCAGAATAATTCTGACTGAGATATAGAGATATGTGGTAGCAAGTAAGGTTATCTATAATACACTACTCTTAATAGATATAGATACCTTCACAGCTGATCTCAGTCAGTACACTAAGTCTCCTATAAATATTTATAACATCCCACTTCACCACACGCGTGCACAGAAATACACAAAACTGACAACTACATTTAAAAAAAAAAAATGTAATTTACAACTCTTATCAAGATTTAAAAAAAAAAAAAAAAAAACATATTAACTTTGCGTGTAATATACTGAATAATTAAATCCGCCTCCCGCGCTCTGGACATTTTTATCAGAAACTGATAATGTTATTAGCGGATCGATTACATTTGACTTAAATTTAAAAACCAAAACAAAAAGATAACATTAAAAAGAAGAAAAAAAAAATAAAAGTATTTTAAACACAGGCTTTTAATGCACTAAAAAGCCACACATAATTTTTCATGGAGTTTATAGCTTGCAGTCAAAAACAGTAGCATCAAATTGACAAAACGCATGGGGCGCTGATTCTACATGAAATTATCTTCTGCTTTTTTTTTCATTCATCTCATCATCATCTCAACCCATAACCCGTCATGGGTCGTAGGGGTGCCATGGTGGAAGCATCAGCAGAAAGGGTCCTCCACTGCTCTCTATTCTCAGCAATGCGTACAAGTGTGGAGAAACCGTGTCCTGCCCATTCTTTGATGTTATCAGCCCAGGATTTTCTTTGCCTTCCTCTTCTCCGTTTACCTTCGACTGTTCCCTGGAGGATCTTTTTCGAAAGGGAGTCATGACGAGTTACATGCCCAAACCAGGCAAGCTTTCGACGTTTCACTATTGACAAAAGTGGTTCTTGATGGCCTGCATAGATGTTTATCTTCTCTCTAACATAGACATTTGTTTTGTGCTCTTTATAGCAAATGCGCAAAATTCTTCTATAACATTTATGCTCGAAAGCCTGAATCCTTCGCTCCGTATCTGCAGTGAGTGTCCAGCCCTCACACCCATACAAGAGAATAGATAATACAAGTGATTTGTATAATTTGATCTTCACAGGAAAACTGATGTTACTTTTCCAGATCACATTCAACCTTGTCATGGCAGCTGAGGCCATCTCAAGTCTTGTCTTGATTTCTTTATTTGATCTTCCATCACTACATATAGTGGACCCGAGATATTTAAAGGTGTTAACTTCTTCTAACGTTTGCTCATTTAACGTAATGTTGGTCGGAACATGTTTCTTATGGCTATTCACCAATATCTTGCTTTTTTCTATATTAATTTCCATCCCATATGTTCTTGTTACTTTCTCCAGTCTAGAGGTAAGGTCTTGAAGTTCTGATTCTGTTCCAGCTATCAGATCAATATCATCAGCAAAACGTAGATTACACAGAGGTCGGCCTCCAATCGATATGGTTGATTTATAATCGTAGAGAGCCTCCTGCATAATATGTTCTAGATAAATGTTAAAGAGCTCTGGTGACAGGATACATCCCTGGCGAACTCCTACAGTTGTTTTGAAAAATTCTCCAATGTCATTGCTTGCAAAAACAGCACTGCTTGCGTCCTTGTATAGTGCTTCAATGATATCTATGATGTTGGTATCAAAATTGAATTTTCTCATTATTTGCCATAAACCTTCATGCCAGACTCGATCGAAGGCTTTTGTGAAATCGATGAAGTTATGGTATAAATCATGTTGATGCTGGAGATGTTTTTCGATCAGTAATCTAATATTGAAGATTTGTTCTGAGGTACTTCTTTTTGGTCTAAAGCCAGCCTGTTCCTCTGACAAGATTTCTTCTGATTTCTGTTTTATTCTGTTCAAAAGTATCCTTAACATCACCTTACTTGGATGACTAATAAGGCTAATGGTTCTGTAGTTCTTGCACATTTTTAGATTTCCTTTCTTTGGAAGCGGTATTACTAATGACTGCGTCCATTCTTTTGGCCATTTTTTTGTACTCCATATCTTCTGGCAAATTGTTGTCATGATTTTTACTATATCTGGTCCTCCATATTTCAAGAGCTCTGCTGGTATATTATCCACACCCGGTGACTTCCCTCCTTTCATCGAACATATAGCCTCTTCCACTTCTTCCCGTAGTATTGCTGCATTTCCGAGTTCTTTGTTTTCGCACTTAATGTTGTTTAATATGCCTAAGTCAGTGTCAAGTTTACAGTTATATAATTCTTTACAATATTCTGTCCACCTTCTCATTACAGCTGTTTTTTCATTGAGCAGAGCCCCATTGCTATCTTCTATGACAGTTACCCTGGGCTGTTGGGGTTTTGATAGTCTTCTTAATGTGTCAAAAACTGCCTTGCTGTTACCTTTTATTAGCCCCGTATTAATGGACTCACATTGATCAGCTACCCATTTTTCTTTGGCCTGTTTCATTTTCTTTCTAATATTTTTATTCACCATACTGTATTGCCATGCTGCTTCAGGAACCTCTTTCTTAACCTTTTTCATTTCTCGCCGTGTATCACATAACTTCAGAATTTCATCTGTAACCCATGGTTTGTTTATTTTCTTTCTTTTACCAAGTATTTCTGTTGCTGATTCAATGAGCACGTCTTTCATGTTCTCTGTGATTGAGTTGATATCATCCTCCAAAAAGTTGAGAGCTGCGAATTTTCCTCCAACAGTTGCCTCAAAGATTCCCGCGATTTCTGGATCTTTCAATTTGTCTAAATTGAATCTTAACTGAGAACATCTGTTTTGATTATAATTCTTTTTGAGTTTAAGCTTGAGCGTCATCAATACCATGTCGTGATCACTACCAATGTCGGCGCCAGGAAAAGTCCTAGTCTTGGCTTTATTAATGCTGGACTTGAATCTTTTAGATACAAGAATAAAATCAATTTGGTTATGTATCTCAGTTTTTGGGGCATGCCACGTTGTTCTTCTTGATAACTTATGAGGAAATAGTGTATTTGCAAGGGTTAGTTTATAGTTGCTGGCAAATTCTAGTAGCCTTTTTTTCATTACACACTTACAAATAAAATATATGATAAGCGCGCTCAAAACCCACACAAAGACCGAAAACACGTACCAAATGAGTTGATTCGTGTACAAATATTTTCAATTACAGTGAGCTGCATTATAATTGAGACATGCGACCTTTGACTTTTTAAGCAGGTCTTCACTTGTTTTAAATCACAGATAAGACGAGTCTGGGTATATTTTCCTTGTAAATATGATGGGATCGTGTCATCACTTAGTCTATTTCTACAATCAGTGTGGATATATGTTAACCCCCAGAGATTAAAAAAAAAATCATCTACACAAAAAAAAAAAAAAAATACACACACACACACAAAACATCCATACAAAAAGTGAAAAAATAAAAACATGAAAGAAGTTTTAATTCGTGTACAAATATTTTCAATCACAACGGGCTTCATTATAATTGGAACACGCGCCCTTTGTCTTAATTTTTAAGTAGACCTTGACTTATTTTAAAACCCAACCAACAAGTGCCCCAGTTTATTTAACGCTGCCAAACGCAAACTCTCGTAACCTTCCAAACAGGCTGCTTGATTGTATTGGTTGATATTTTATTGCACGTGATCTATCATCTCACTGAATCTCACGACGTGAATATCGACTAAGGTGTGGCCCGCAAGGGGATCATATATATATATATATATACAATCATTGTCATCAAGTACCATGCCTAGTGGCGTAGGAGATCATGTCTCTCCACAACATCCTGTCTCCAATACAATTTATCAACTCTGCTGTTGACTTATTTCCATGCCGCGATGTCAAACTGTCCAGTATTTGTTCTCTTTGTCTTCCTCTATCTGTTTTTCCTTCAGTCTTACCTGTTGTTACGATGTATTTCCTTACCTCTTGTTACGATGTATTTCCTTACCTCTTGTTACGATGTATTCCAGCTTACCTGTTGTTACGATATTTTCCCTTACCGTTTGTTAGGATGTATTCCCTTACCTGTTGTTACGATGTATTCCAGCTTTCCTCTTCTAATGGCATACCCCCCAAAAAAGTGGATTGCCTCTTTCTGACTGTGATATAAGTTTCCTTTGTGCATTTGCCTCATTCAGGACATCCTCATTACTCCTTTGACTGTCCATGGTATTTTTAACATTCTTCTGTAAAACCACATCTCTGTAGCCTCTAGTGCCTCCCCGTTTTGTTTGCAAATTGTCCATGACTCACTCCCATATGTCAGAATTGGTTCTATATAACACCTAAGATCCCTCTTTCTTACTTCCAATGACAATGAATTGTTGTATAAAATAATCTTCATTTTAAAGAATGCTGCTTTTGCCTGAGCTATTCTGCTCTTCACTTTTGAGATGCATCTTCCATCCGTTGTTATTAATATCCCTAGGTATTTGAATTTAGTGACTTGTTTTAAAACTGTTCCATTTACTTTGATAGTGTATTCTGGGGAAGCCTTTTTCTTTGAGATGACCATTACTTCTGTCTTTTTGCTATTTAGGCTAAGGCCTTTATTTTCACTTTCAGTCACAACTGTATCCACCATTGCCTGCAGCTCCTTTTCACTTTGTGCTATTAAGACTGTATCATCAGCGTATCTCAAGTTGTTTATGTTATGTCCGTCAAATGATATTCCTGGCACGTCCTCTAGAGATCTCATTAATATTTTATCTGTACAAATTGAGCAGATCCGGAGACAGCACACATCCCTGCCTGACACCCTTTTTTACTTGCTGATACGTTCTTATCTGACTGCTAATTCTTACAGCTGCTGTTTGTTGCCAGTACATGTTCTTTATTATCCTCAAGTCTTTACCATCAGTGTTGATGCTTTCTAACATTTTGATAATTTCCGCATGTTTCACCTTATCAAATGCCTTAGTGTAATCTATAAAGCACAAATGCAGATCTGTTTTCATCTCTATGGCTCTTTCTAGTAATGTTCTTATAATTTATATAGCATTGTTTGTGCATTTACCTTCTACAAATTGACACTGTTCATCACTGATTTCTGGTATAATGTTATTTCTCACTCTTCTCATGATAATCCTTAATAATATTTTGGTCACATGACTTATAAGACTAATGGTGCGATGTTCTTCACATTCCATGGCTCCTTGTTTCTTTGGCAAAGCTATGAATATTGATTTTAGCAGATCATCAGGTATTTGACCACTGTTATAGATGTCATTTAAGATCTTTGTTATCACTTCTAATCCCAATTCTCCCAAAGCTTCCATTTCCTCTACAGTTATATTATCCGGTCCAGGCGCTTCGCCTTTCTTCATGTGGCGCATGTCATCCTCTACCTCTGCCACAAGTATTGGAGGTCCGTCACAACTGTCCTGGTTGTACAAATCTGGTCTTTCATCACCATACAGCTTCTTGATGTATTCTGTCCACCTTTCTATCATGTGCTCATGACCCATTAACAATGCTCCTTCTTTTGATTTCAAACAGCCAGTGACTGTTTGTGTCCTTCTTCCTGTTAACTCAAGTATTTGCTTGTACATAGATTTTATGTCTGTTCTGTTTCGCACCAAGCTCTCTGCATTTCTGATATAGCCATGTTTTTTTTTTTGTTTTTTTTTTTTGCATTTAATTACTATTTCCTTTTTTAGTCTGTCATATTTACGATGGAAAATTAGGTAGTGCTGTTTTTGTTGACTTCAAAAAAGCATTTGACATGATTGACTGTCGTAGATTTTTCGATAGGAGTATTAAGACTGAGTTTAGGTCCCTTCTGAATAGGTTGGAATGAGTGATAGATACAGTGAGAGCTGGTGAAAAGCAATAGAGTTTCCACACGTGAGATGATAGCATGTGATATAGAGGCTGTCTTTGAGAATCGAGATAATCTTCTCTCTCTCACCTATCTTCTACGACCGCTTTTAAAGGCGTCAGACAGTCTAACCACAGATATATATTACATAAATCTCTATCTACTCACGGGCACGCACATACACGTGACGACAGTTAATACACACAGACGTGGGAAATCTATAACCATGAATATATATATTATTTGAACGAGCTGACCAACGCACTGATTTAGTTCAAGAGAGATTTTTTATTATTATCATCTAAAAAAAAATCTTCTCACAACACCAAAAATTACATCAAGGAAAAACATATACAAATAGTCATAAATTCAAGAAAATGCTACAAGGATGATAGCCCATTAGAATCTTACTCTAGGTTTAGCCCACAGCCCCGTTAAGAGAACAGATGATGGCCCAAAGAGTTATAGACACGTAAGGTTGAGTCTAAGAGGTTTCTTATTTCTCGTAAATGTATGAACAGAGTTGGATAAATCTGATTTAGCCTAAGAAAAAAAAAACTCTAGCATTTTGTAACAAATCCTGCAGATTAAAAAAAGTTAAGACAGCAAATGGGTGACAATAATACACCGGTAACATAACACTCTGACCTGTGTTCTCTCATTCATTCAGCCATGGCCTTTCTCACACATATATACTCACAACTTTGCTCGCTGCCTCTGGGAACATAATAATTCTAGGACCTTCACACAGACCCGAAAATGCAGTCGTCGACCAAGAAATCCCCAGTTCCAAAAGACGTACTGAAATCTCTGTCTCCGGGAACGATTTCCTTGGGTGTTCTAATTTTTCGAATGTCTGATTCAGTCACATAAAATTTGTCCAGGCACGAAAGTTAGCAGAGCACAATGTCATTAGCTTTGGATTCTAGGATTTAAGGAATGTCAGATCGGTGTCTTCTTTCAGGAAGGTACTATATTTGGTCACCACAATACTAGTCACAATGTCTGTCGGAAGGTAAATGTTATTCTTGTAATATTCTCTCGCCGCCAGGCAGCATGTACATTTAAATTTGTGAAGCAATATGAACTGGCTCAAAAGCCCAATATATATTTCTAGTCTTTAGAAACCGTTAGTGGGATTGCTATTACTGTCTCTCTCTGATGGCATATGCACTGCCGTTAAATTAAATTCCTTATAGCTACTAGTTTGTTAAGCTTAGACATATTATTTATTCTGCTTTCCACTGTATGCGTCACTAGAAAAAAATACAGACTTATAAATTATGCACTCAGTTCAAAAGAAACTAGTTAAAATGAAATGAGCGATTTAACGCTTTAAACACTTTAAACCCTACACACAATACTAGATATATAATATTAATATACCTCAAGCACAGCACTACGATGTCACAACGAAACTAAGAGATATCACTTATAAATTTAAGTGTTCTAGAACGAAGTGCCCACGTCTACTGTAAAATGTAGAATGAGTGAGGTGAGTTACAAACTCGGGTAAATATCTTAAAATTAGACAAAGGGCCCCCACTCTTTCGCCAAGCGAAATTATCTCCCCTTCTCTAACACCCTGCGTCAGCTTCCCTCATGTCGTAACAGCCATCAGTGACCGAGAGTACGAGTGAGTTGCAAATCCCAGACAGCCTGTCTCCAGTGCGGAGCGATTTTTCACACTACGCCGGGTTTTTCTAACGAAAACCCTCATGCGTTTCTGCAAACTGTAGACAGCTGTCTGTCTGCCATGCCCCGATGGAGCGAATTCTCACACCCCCCGCCCGGGGACACTGGTCAGTCAGCGCTCTGACCGGAAAAAACTGCAGACGAACGTCTGGCGAGGACCGTATATTCACAGCTATCGTTCGACCGGCAGAGCTGACATCTACGTAATCAAGTTACTCGTGCGATTCTCAGTTTTGAGAAAAGAAACAGGTACAGTTTGAGAATACAGAAGAAAATATTTTCCGCACCCGAGTGATGCGAAAAATACAGGAAAAACAAGTACGGAAAGATAATAAAATAAAAGGATTCGGGTGAGAGAATAGGAAGAAGATTTAGGTAATTTAATGATATAAAGACCTACGTGACAGGACGTCCCCCCTTAAGATATGGAAGCACTCCATGTCTACGTTATGGAATTAAATTTCCTATAACCGTAGCTTCGGGGTGTCTGTCTTCTTCCCTCTCATCTTCCCCCTCCCTCTCTGTCCAATTCCTACTCAAGTCTACTCCCCAAACTTTCCTTCCTCTGGAATGTCTCCCATGCGCGCTTGAAAGAGCGTCGCCGCTCCTGATATTTTTGAAAGATTTCCTGTGATAGCGGTGGAATATCCCTGCCACTATCATCATCTTCGTCAGCTCTGGCGATCGTCAGGAGATGGTCGGAGGTTGGAACTGGTCTTTCCAAGTATCTCTTTAAGAGATTTAAATGGAAAACCTTCTCCTTTCCTTGAATAGAGATCTGGTAGTTAGCCTTAGAAATCTTTTTTCAGGACGGTAAACGGCCCTTGCCATCCGATCTTCAGTTGGTTGTTCTCAGTAGGGAGTAACACCAAAACTTTCTCTCCTGCTTCCAGTTCTCTTTCTTTCGCGACTTTCCTGTATCGGTTAGCGTGCTTGGTGCGTGCTCGCTTAAAGTTAGTCGTTGCTAGGTCCCACCCTAGTTTCAACCTTTCCTTTATAACCGACACATATTTACTTGCTGAGACGACTGTCTCATCCGCCTTCTCGTCTGTCAGAGACTGAAGTAAGGCTTCAAGCGGGCCCTTAATGGGTCTGCCGAATAAGAGTGTAGCTGGCGGAAATCCTGTGGAAGTATGTTGAGATTCTCTGTAGCCAAATAACGCTACAGGAATACAAAGATCCCAATCTTCAGGTTTCACTTGTGCCAGTTTACTTAGCATCATGTTGAGGTTTCCATTTGCACGTTCCACGAGCCCATTTCCGGCCGGAGTATAAGGCTTAGTGTGGATGTGTTGGGTCCTCAAGATCTTAACGATCTCATCCATCAACAGGTTTCGGTATGGAGATCCGTTATCCGTCAACACTTGCTGAGGGAATCCCAACCGAGTGAACATCTGCACGAGGGCTTCTGCGACATGCTTGGCATCTGCGCATGTTAGCGGGATAGCTTCTGCCCATAAAGTGCATGTATCGACTAAGGTCAGGATGAACCTCTTCCTTCTTTTAGTCCTTTCGAAAGGCCCTAAAATGTCGATCACAACCCGTTCGAATGGTGTTCCCATTATTGGCATTTCACCCATGTGGACTGGGGGTGTCCGTTGCTTGGGTGGTACACGTTGGCACTGGGCACAGGATTTGACGTACCTGATAATATCAGTGTTTACTCCTGGCCACCAATAATGAGTGGTTATACGTTGGTTTGTGGCGTTCTGTCCCATGTGTCCGCTGAAGGGAAGAGAGTGCCCCATTTCTAGGATTTGGCTTCTGTACTGTTTCGGTACTAGGAGCTGGTTGTAACCTTGGTCAGGCTTGCCCGTTCTCCGATAAAGTACGCCATTCTCAGAAAAAATGTCCCCGTGCTGTAAAGTCAGAGTGTATCTCCACCAATGCGATGGGAAGCGCTGTAGGTGCATCACTCTTACGAACTCCACAAAGTTTGACGGTCTCTCCTGTCTCTTGACCGGGTTTAACCAGGTTTCTGGCAACAATGCAATCGTAAGAAAGCCCCGTGTCAAATAAGCAAGAAGTTTGAGAACCGTTCAAAGTAACAGTACCTCGCGTTGAGGGTCTATCCCCAACAGGTTGGGAATCACTGTCCATAATTCCGCCTTGCGAGACTGTCATTAAGCATCCGATGCGTTTCGGCTCGGTATGCTCGCTCTGATCATATGTCCCGTGCTCAGCGGTTCTCCCTTTGCCACCTTGTCCTTTCTGGCTGCGCTGCCATGTAGGGCGGTCGGGTTGATCAGACTGTTTGGGGTGGTTGGGGTACTTGTTCTTGTAGAACTTGGATTTTTCAGGAGGGGGGTTTTGAGGTCCAGTTTCTCTGTGGTTATTTTGGTTAGAAGCCTGAGAAGATTGCTCTAGGTTATGTTTTCGAAAATGCTCCTCTGTCGGTTTCCGCTTTGTGGCCGGTAGTTCAGCCAGCGCATTGTGATAACGCTCAGACTTTTTCCAAAATGTCTTCAAGTTTTTCTGCCCCCTGCTCAGCTAGAAATCTCCGGGTATCAGCAGACAATGTGTTCTTTATTTGTTCTGTTAAAACAAATTCCTCAAGACCTTCATAGGTAGAGGGGAGCTGCGAGAGCTCTAGGCACTTTGTCAGATAACCCTTCAAACGAGACGAGAACTGCTGAAAAGTTTCAGAATTCTCTTTCCGGCTGTTGCGAAAAAGTTGCAAAAACTTGCGAGCGTTCATTTCAAAGCGCTCCAGTAACGCTTTCTTCAACACATCGTAGTCGTCTTGTTGGCTACTTTCCAGCTTAGAATAAACATCATACGCAGAACCTTTTAGGGCCTGGGAAAGTTTCATATTCCAACGCGACTTCTCTAACCCGTACAGAGTTGCAATTTTCTCAAATTTTTCTAACCATGTGTCAATCTTCTCATTTGGACAAGGAAAAGATTCTAGAGAGAAAGACATAGCGTTGAGTTGAAGAGATTGAGTGTTAGAAGGATCAGTTGGGGAAGAATGAGGAGAAGACTCTCCATTGCTGGAGGTAGAGGCAGCACCACGGCTTTGGAACTCTAGAGTCTTAAGCGCCAGCTCATGCTGTCGTCGTTGCTCATTTTCTCTTTCCTCATGCTGTCTCTCCTCCCTCTCCTTCTCATGCTGTCTCTCCTTCTCTTTTTCCTCATGCTGTATCCTGCGAATTTCCATTTCCTCATCCATCTTCATCTGCTGTAAAAGACGGTCTTCCGCTTCTTTCCTCTCCGCATCATATCTCTCAAGTTCGTCCCTGACAAAAGCTTTCGCTTCTTCTCCTTCCAGTCCCTCCTCTCTCGCTTCGTCCCTGAGGAGTTGTCTAAACTTTGCCATATCGGCCATATTATGTCAGTGACTGAGACACGTGGAGATAGAAAATAGGAAAAAGAATAACCTGGTTCCTACCACTAGGAGAAAAAAATACCAAAAATCCGAAAGATGATATCCTTAACCCAGGGATACCTCCTCCAAAGTAAAATCTAACTATCGCTGCTATTATCGGCAATAAAGCACTTAATGCAAAACACGACTACGCCAACTAAATGGTAGTTAAGATTATTCGCTGAAAAATAAGTTGCTACAGTGGAAAAGCAAAATAATTATTGCAAAATTAAAGAGAAAAATCCCTTAATTTTAATCCACTATCAAGTTTACCCCTGAAGACAGTTAGGGTGAGGGAGGCAATTAATCTGGACAAATAGTCCGAAACTCACTCCTTAACTTTAGTTCAAACACCTTCCTGCTTCAGAACCCTTGTGAATGCTATACACTCACAAACTTTACCAGCGTTTAGTATTACAAAATCAACAACTAACATATATTCCGACAAAATCCACCTGTAAACCAAATGTATAATGCTTCTTAATGCTGTGGAAAAAAAACTTATCAGTTTGTGTGGTCAGCACGCTCGTAAACAGATCGTTAGTTAGGGGATAAATTATTTTTAAAAGATACAAAACTCACAAGACATCACACTCTTACTCTATTACAGAATAAAAAATCTTAAATACAAAATACAGATAGACGAGTCCACATTTGTCGTACTCGTCTTCCTATTCTAAGTTCAAAAATCCGTCGGACGAGAACCCATTTGTCGTAGATTTTTCGATAGGAGTATTAAGACTGAGTTTAGGTCCCTTCTGAATAGGTTGGAATGAGTGATAGATACAGTGAGAGCTGGTGAAAAGCAATAGAGTTTCCACACGTGAGATGATAGCATGTGATATAGAGGCTGTCTTTGAGAATCGAGATAATCTTCTCTCTCTCACCTATCTTCTACGACCGCTTTTAAAGGCGTCAGACAGTCTAACCACAGATATATATTACATAAATCTCTATCTACTCACGGGCACGCACATACACGTGACGACAGTTAATACACACAGACGTGGGAAATCTATAACCATGAATATATATATTATTTGAACGAGCTGACCAACGCACTGATTTAGTTCAAGAGAGATTTTTTATTATTATCATCTAAAAAAAAAATCTTCTCACAACACCAAAAATTACATCAAGGAAAAACATATAAAAATAGTCATAAATTCAAGAAAATGCTACAAGGATGATAGCCCATTAGAATCTTACTCTAGGTTTAGCCCACAGCCCCGTTCAGAGAACAGATGATGGCCCAAAGAGTTATAGACACGTAAGGTTGAGTCTAAGAGGTTTCTTATTTCTCGTAAATGTATGAACAGAGTTGGATAAATCTGATTTAGCCTAAGAAAAAAAAAAACTCTAGCATTTTGTAACAAATCCTGCAGATTAAAAAAAGTTAAGACAGCAAATGGGTGACAATAATACACCGGTAACATAACACTCTGACCTGTGTTCTCTCATTCATTCAGCCATGGCCTTTCTCACACATATATACTCACAACTTTGCTCTCTGCCTCTGGGAACATAATAATTCTAGGACCTTCACACAGACCCGAAAATGCAGTCGTCGACAAGGAAATCCCCAGTTCCAAAAGACGTACTGAAATCTCTGTCTCCGGGAACGATTTCCTTGGGTGTTCTAATTTTTCGAATGTCTGATTCAGTCACATAAAATTTGTCCAGGCACGAAAGTTAGCAGAGCACAATGTCATTCGCTTTGGATTCTAGGATTTAAGGAATGTCAGATCGGTGTCTTCTTTCAGGCAGGTACTATATTTGGTCACCACAATACTAGTCACAATGTCTGTCGGAAGGTAAATGTTATTCTTGTAATATTCTCTCGCCGCCAGGCAGCATGTACATTTAAATTTGTGAAGCAATATGAACTGGCTCAAAAGCCCAATATATATTTCTAGTCTTTAGAAACCGTTAGTGGGATTGCTATTACTGTCTCTCTCTGATGGCATATGCACTGTCAGATCCAGTGTTACTTGAAACAAAAAAAAACCCCACGTGGTTAAAGATAGGAAATGTCTATGCTTCTCACAAATATGTCTCTCAGGCTACTAAACGCTGGCAAGTTGGGTACCACCGTTTCACTATATAAAAGAAAGAACACATATCAAATAATTTACATATATGTACTCAATATAACTTACATTTAAAACAGCAAGCCTACAGCTTGACTTATATTTAAACTTCCGGTGAAATAAGTTATATAAAATCGATCATCAGGAATTAGGAATATGGTGCGTATTCCGTCAATATTCACTGATGTCGCGTCTAGCATTTTATAAGTTTGATATAAAATATTCTCGACTGAGTATTAGCCGTTAAATTAAATTCCTTATAGCTACTAGTTTGTTAAGCTTAGACATATTATTTATTCTGCTTTCCACTGTATGCGTCACTAGAAAATAATACAGACTTATAAATTATGCACTCAGTTCAAAAGAAACTAGTTAAAATGAAATGAGCGATTTAACGCTTTAAACACTTTAAACCCTACACACAATACTAGATATATAATATTAATATACCTCAAGCACAGCACTACGATGTCACAACGAAACTAAGAGATATCACTTATAAATTTAAGTGTTCTAGAACGAAGTGCCCACGTCTACTGTAAAATGTAGAATGAGTGAAGTGAGTTACAAACTCGGGCCAATATCTTAAAATTAGACAAAGGGCCCCCACTCTTTCGCCAAGCGAAATTATCTCCCCTTCTCTAACACCCTGCGTCAGATTCCCTCATGTCGTAACAGCCATCAGTGACCGAGAGTACGAGTGAGTTGCAAATCCCAGACAGCCTGTCTCCAGTGCGGAGCGATTTTTCACACTACGCCGGGTTTTTCTAACGAAAACCCTCATGCGTTTCTGCAAACTTAGAAGCTGTCTGTCTGCCATGCCCCGATGGAGCGAATTCTCACACCCCCCGCCCGGGGACACTGGTCAGTCAGCGCTCTGACCGGAAAAAACTGCAGACGAATGTCTGGCAAGGACCGTATATTCACAGCTATCGTTCGACCGGCAGAGCTGACATCTACGTAACTAAAGTGCACCAACAAAAATCGCTACAGCTACACGCGGAATCAATACAAATTGAACATGTAACAGAACACACAGTTCTAGGGATGACGATTGACCAGCACGTAACGTGGAACTCCCATGTACGGAATTTAACCAAACACTTAGCTTAAAAGACGTACCAGCTAGCCAAAATAAAACACTTCTTAGACACCAGATTATAGTTCTACACCTCACATATACAGACACATCTAGATTACTGCTCTACACTATGGGACGGTTGCCCTGCTTCCACCTCGAAGATACTGCACCCCTGCATAAAAGAGCAGTACGTCTGATCACCGATAATCGCACGATACTACACAGATGGACAGGAAAAGAACCCAAAATACTGTCCCTAAAAAAAACATCTTCTCTACAACAAAGCCAAGCTGACTCACGCAATTCTATCTAACAATGCCCCGCCGTAACTACGATCATTTGTTCAAACCAGTAGAAGTACTCTGGAGCCTACTTATGGAACAGCCTTCCACACCACCTAAAAAGCCTACCTACACAATATTCATTTAACAAAGTACTTTTCAAACACTTCCTTAACACTGATTATCTACCCCCATAGAAACAGCATTTGCATGTCAACATCTCATCCATAGTTCAACATATCTTTTCCTCTTCCGCTCGTTTTTTGAGAATAATTTGTTTTATATTCATGTAATATTATTATATTATCTTTAAAATATTATTATAAAATGTAACGTATGTGAGAATGTACCCGCATACCACTGTACTTTAGCAATGTGAATCGTGGGAATGTACCCGCATACCACTGTACTTTAGAAATGTGAATGTTTTCGTTTGCTTAAATGGGATGATGTATATGATAATAAGCAGATATACATTTTTTTTCTTTACCTGCCACAGAAGTGAGTAAGAAAGTGTTATTATTATTATTTCATATTCCACCAAGAATGTATGGAAATAAGCGAGAATGTGTTTATGTAATTTTTGTATTGATGATTGATGGCACATTCAAAAATACAGATTAATTATAGACGCTTTGACCGCATGAGTGAGTGTCGGTATACAGAATTTATTAATTTTTTTTAATTTATTGTTTTGTTTATTTTATTTTATTATTTATTTATTAATTTTTTCCCAATTACTATCTTGTTTGTTTTAAAAAAAACCTACTCATTTTTGTATTATGATTGCATATTGTATATGAATGCTGTTATGTTAACTTTATAATGTTGCGTGCCTTTAAATTAATGCTTAAAGTAACATGTGGGAATGAAAGGATATAGTATGCAAGATAAATGAGAGTGGAAGGGCAGAATGTTAGACGGGCCTGCACGCCCAATTCTTAACCCTTCGAAAATAATGTTCGTTTGTTCGTACTCCTTACTTCTTCCATCGTTTCCCTTGGTTTATGCATCTCATCTATTACCTCGTATCTCATAATCCTTGCCTTTCCATGCCGCTTCTTTTCTCTGCATTTACCGTTATTTCTCCTATTTCTCTCTTCACCTGGACTCGTGTATCGGTAATCTCGTCGATCCGCATCTCTTCCACTACTACTTCTCTTATTTCTCTCTCTATATCGACTCTGAGATCGGTACTCCCTTTGATCTCTACTTCCCCTTCTGTTCTCCTTGTTCTTCGACTCTTTGTATTTTCTATCGATATATCTGTAAAGTGCAGCTATCTCTGTCTCGTTCTCCCTTTCACCACTATTTTTTCGTCCATGGGCCCTTCTATCCTTGTCCCTACGACTACCATCACAATCTTCGTCCATGGGCCCTTCTATCCTAGTCCCTACGACTACCATCACAATCTTCGTCCATGGGACCTTCTATCCTTGTCCCTACGACTACCATCACAATCTTCGTCCATGGGCCCTTCTATCCTTGTCCCTACGACTACCATCACAATCTTCGTCCATGGGACCTTCTATCCTTGTCCCTGCGACTACCATCACAATCTTCGTCCATGGACCCTTCTATCCTTGTCCCTGCGACTACCATCACAATCTTCGTCCATGGGCCCTGCGACTACCATCACAATCTTCGTCCATGGGACCTTCTATCCTTGTCCCTGCGACTACCATCACAATCTTCGTCCATGGACCCTTCTATCCTTGTCCCTACGACTACCATCACAATCTTCGTCCATGGGCCCTTCTATCCTTGTCCCTACGACTACCATCACAATCTTCGTCCATGGACCCTTCTATCCTTGTCCCTGCGACTACCATCACAATCTTCGTCAGACTCGGTTGATCTGTGATGAGGGGGGGGGCAGGTCCTTAGAGAGTGTGGTGGTGTTGTGGGGAGGGAACAGTTGGAGGCACAAGCAGTGGGTGGGGGTGTGTATGATCGAGGTTTGGGGACGGCCTGGTAGTGGGGGGTTAGCCTGTGGAGCGTGGTTTTTGGTAGTTGCGGTCCAGGGTTATGTCCCTGTATGGAGTTGCCGGAAGACGGTAGGGGTTCGGTGTCGTCGTTCTTGTGGCCTTCTTGGTAGAGGGTCCTCGTGTGCGATGAAATGTTGTGTTATGTTGGAGTGGTAGGGGTTTGCCGAATGTTTGGGGAGCTTGTGTGGTGTCCGTGGTTGAAGGGGTGGTGTGCTGGGTTGTCTGGACGTTAAGGGAGGGGGTGTGGTGCCTTGGGTTGGGTGTTGTTTGTGTGGGGTCAGAGTGTTAGGCGTATAGGTAGAGGTGTCGGTTGGTCTGTTATGCCCAATTGTTTATGTTTTGGAGGGTGCGGGGTGGGGTTGTTAATTTTGGGTTGTGGCGACGTTGGTGCTGGTGCGGTGGTACCTTCGGTGTGGTGTGGGGGGGGAGGCACGGGTATGATGGTGTGGTGGCTTCCTGGGAGGTGTGGTCTGCTGAGTGGTTACCATCATGGGGAAGGGCGCCTGGCTATGGGTAGTCAGACAATTTTTAGGTGACAGTCTGGGTTTCGGTCGGTGTGGGCGGGTCTTGGCTTGGTGGCGTTGAGGTTACTTGTATTTCGAGACGATTTTGTGTAGGTGTCATTTTGGGGTAGAGGGCTTATGTCTAAAATTATTCTGGTGTGTGTAGGTTGCCTGTTTGCGTTTGGGGTCTGAGGTACCGTGGGACTTGGCGTTGGTTTTAGGTGACGTTGGTTATGGGATCTCACGTGGTGGTTTGTTGTCGTAGGGTAAGCTGGTGTTACGTGACTCGCTAACCCCCCCCCCCCGATTTTATAGGTCGTGGGATTGTGATCGAGAGGATGGTGGTTGTTGGGTGGGGTGGTGCTGGGTTTGGTGTCTCGGATAGGTATGGGCTTACTTCGGGTGGGGGAGAGTGCTTGTAGGCCGGGAGTTTAGCAGGGGTGGCGTATGTTGGTGCTAATGTTGGTTTTCAATTTTGTACATTTGAGTGGTGGGTGTTGGTCCGGAGGCTTATCTTGTTTCATAATGGGTCAGTGGTAGCGGGTGTGCTCTAGTGTAGCAGGGGTTGAGTTAGTGATTGGATTATAGATGTTGGGGGCGTGGAATAGTGTGAAGGTTTTTGGGGTCTTATGGTGGAAGATTGCTGGGGCGGGTTTGGCGTAGAAATATTTGAGAGGAATGTGGGTCTATAAGTTTTGGTCTTTAGAGGGGTGTCCTGTTAACCTTTAGCTTGGTGTTTACATTGCTGGTGGTAAAAGTTTTGGTCTATCCGGGTCTAGTGTGGCTAGGGTTCAAGTTTGGAGGAGGGACTGGACAGGAGGGTGCGGGCGGGGGATGTTGTTGTGGGTAATTAGGGTGTGTAGGATGATGTTTGATTGTTTCGGAAGTTGGGTTGTGTGCGTCGTGTTGTCGGTTGGCCGGTTGTTATTGCGGGGCGGGGGTTGGTAATATATTAGTGGGGGAGACGAGTGGTCTCGTAGCTTCTTGCTTGCGAACACCGGGCAGGTTCGAATGCCCTCTAACCTCTAACTAAGTTGTGATAGGTCTGTGTTATTGGGTCACAGTGCTGGATGCGTTGAGTGTTATCCGGGGGGTGCTGGTGACAAGTGACGGAGTGAGGTGGTGCTGCGCTGATATGCGGGGCTGTATTGCCGGGTGTACGTGATTAGTGTATAGGGGGGGGGATGGTTGGCGGGCGGTTGGAGGGATTGTAAGGTTGAGCGAAGGGGCCTATGGATTATGCTGGTTGGGTGGATGGGTTCTGTCATCGATGGTAGTGGTCTGCTCGGTGGGGGGAATTGTGGGTGCGTACAATGTTAGGGAGGCGTGGGGCGGTGGAAAGTGGTGGAGATATATTTGTTATGGGTGTTGGGTGTCGGGGGAGGCCAGGGTGGTCGCGGGCATTTTTGGGGGTTGGTTGGTCAACTGTAACGGGGGTTGCGTGTTTTGTTTCGGGGTTTTGTGTGCTGCACGGGGATTGGGGGTGTCTTGGGAGGGATGAGATTAGGGCTATTTGGGTGGCTTCAATTTCAAAAGGCGTAATCTGGGATCAGTAGTGAGGGTTTTCGCGTGTACTTTTACTTGCCGGTGCGGGCGCGTGGGTGTGTGGGCTCTATGATGTGGCCGCGGGGCTTGAAGTAATGAATAACTTCTCCTTATGGCGATGTAATGCCTGGGACAGATTTATATTAAAGAATTAAGTAGATATTGTGTCCTGCACATTGTATGACCCTGAGTCTAATAGGTTGAATATGATGATGTGTTCTCGTGTTCTCAGGGGACCCTTATCGCTCCTCTCTCAGATCTCACAACTGCGCAATATTTTTTTAAAGTTGTGATGTATTATTGGGATACGTGTCTAGGGTAATGTAAGTACAGTGATATTTTTTAATTCAATAAAGTATCTAAACTCTATAATATCAAAGTGAGTCAGACTTTTGTTTGAAATTTTGGTAATATATTTTACAATTTTAATTTTGTTCTGAACCTTAGTTTTCTGGTACGGGGGCTGCTCAAATCAAACTAATAAAAATATGTGTTTTTCTTACAGTAAATTTACATAATAAAGTGCGGACATTCTGTTCACAAATATTTACTTCTAACTTTAATAAAAGTGTTTGTACCCCCACTGACCTTATACAACACTGGGTTACTAGATGAGGGTTGGGGTTTCTCATCATCCCCATATTTTACATTGTTCAATTTTTAAAGTGGAATATTTTCTATGGATGTGTCCTCGATGTGCCAGTCAAACTTAAAACTGGGATTCTGTTGACTGTGCTGACGTGTAGATCTTCAACCAAAAGGATCAGTCTCTCACACTTCCTGGAAGTTCATGTGGCAGGGGGCTTGCAGTAAAATAAACAGCTTCCACCCTCGCACACTGGTTCTGCCTCTCCAGAAGTTTGGTGTTGGGTATAGTACAATAAAACCTAAAAGGAGAAGGTTATGGTCATTCTTTATAAAATCTTATTTTTACTATGATTCCACAAGTTAATAATGGTACATTCAAAACAAAGAAAAGAGGTCAGCTCTTCTCGACAAAAAAACCCATTTCATCCATCCTAGTTTTGTTATGACAGTTGTTACCAGTGTTTACATTCTCGTATCCATATTGGCTACAACGCCCATTGTCACTTCAAATCATTTATTTTCTTCCATTTATATATCAGGTGGGGCATTCACTCCTCCTTCTGGTAACCTGTATAATTCATTTTATTTTCCAAGCATGCTAAGTAGGTGATCATGTGTGTCATTAGAACACTGTGACACAGTATGAAAAGGGCTCTGGCCTGTGGCCTTTTGACTTACTGTCGTAATGTTTTTTATTTTATATTAATATTCAAATCTAATTACACTTCTTTCTAAGGGACTGCTTTACGCATGTGCTTCTTGGATGTCGTAAGTCTTTTCCTTACGCAAAAAAAAAATGTCGCACAACACAAAAGTTTTAGGCGCCTTATTAGGCGCCTTATCTAGGCTGGCCTCTACATATAAAAAAAGATATCAATAAACATTTCTCTTACCGCAATTCAATGAATATTTTACACACTAGTAAAGATTAAACTAGCTATCAATGGGCCACAAGGATTGCTAGCCGCCGTCCAGACCCAAAGGCAATGGGTCACCACATGGCTCTGCTGCTGTTCTTAAACCTCTTAGGTTCACAAATTGTATTCAATATGGCAGCGTACGCTTGGCCACCCTTTTATTTTATTTCTAAACCACTCTACTTAGCAGTAACCAATCAAATCGAAGTCAAGCAATTTGATTTTTTTCAAATACGCGTGAGAAAATGTAACATCCGAAGCTTTTCATAATTGAGCGGTTACAACTCTGTATGTCTGTCCGTCTTCAATTTTATTTCTACCATAAACTCTGTTTTTTTATTTAGGCAGATTTTAAAATGTGAAAAAGGGGATTAGTAGCCGGACCAACTGTTCCTTTATCTTTTATTAGGGTTTCACATACTTATTTATCTTCGTTTTTCATCTTTTGTAAATTTTTCTCTTTATTTATTCCAACCCCAATTACTTTTCTTTAATTTTTTCCCATAAATGAAAATAATATGATGTTTCAATAAACAACATTATCGTAATGGTTCAAAAACATCCCTTTTATTTTTGTACCCATTCTTTATTTGTGTAGAAATAATTATCCAAAGTTTCTCTCTCTCCTTTCCCCTCCTTTTCTCTGCATACATGTGTGTTTCTAGTTTTTCAAATTTCCATAATTACAAGTTAGGTTTTATTTTGTTCACTTTAAACCATCCTCTTCCCTCTCTCTCTCACTTCCAAAACGTGATAAAAAATTGGTTCGGTGCCAATTGTCTATCGGTTGTTTTTAATAATAGTACGGGTAGAGAAAAAGTGGGTGTTTGAGGGCGGGACTTGCCCGCTGGCTAACGGAATGATGCAAAATGGCTATATTTTATAACCTCTGGCGGTAGTGGAAAAAAATGTGCCCATAACAACCGTTGCTTAGCTGTTTTTATTTATAGATTCGAAGAATGCGTTAGTTAGTTTTATTTTTCTAACGGTTTGGTTTTTATTGTGACCCTTGATATTTTTCAAATTTAGTTGCATTGGACTTTCAAAACAAGGTCAACTATTGAATTTTATTTATAACTTTTCCAGGCAGGCGAATAGTGGAAAATTCTCAATATCCATCGCGTGGTAGGGGTACTGGGGTGTCGGGGATTGGTAGAAAATTTTTATCTTGGCGTAGTGGAAAAAAAAATTCATATGCGGTAATATTATTATCTTGGGCGGGGATGTATACGGACATTCACCACACTCATGTTATATGATCGACTTTGTTATTCTTTGCCGTCTCTTTCTATTTGGTTCACCTGCTAATGTGTTTCGTATTTCTAAACTTTGCCAGGGCCTATCATAATCGACGAATCGTTGATGAAGTCATTACTCTTCGTAACTAGTCAATCCGTTGCGCCATTCTTCCTGTGTCTTTGTATCTTCTGTTGTTGTTACCTACCTTTGAGGGCTCTATGAACTGTCTTGTTTCTCTGAATCTTCTTCTCCATCCTGTAATCTTTTGCCTTAATTCCATACATGTCATGTTACCTCATT
>JAMPIV010003448.1:0-34454 GCA_024509875.1 Oreohelix idahoensis | reverse complement strand
TACGAATTTAATGGAGCCAATATGCATTTTCTTCTAGGATAGTCGTGCTGTTACTACCTTCTCACTTCCAAACTTGAGGGTGCCTGGGTACTGTCATGTTTTCAAACGTAAACCGGTATAATGTCATAATTCCCAATAAGCGTTTTTCAGGATTTTAAAACCTAACTCTGGTATGGGTAGTGAATTTTATCACTGTCGATTTGAAATAAAGTTAGTGCATGTGGCCTTACACGCGTGATGGCAGCAATTGTGTATCGCGCGACGCGTGTTTAGTGTTGCAGGTGTCCCTGCTTTCTGCCTCTCCCTTCTCTCTATCCTTTAGTCCATCTGTCTTTTAGTTACGCCGTGTATAAAATGGAATGAATGAAATATTAAGTTTAGGTCATTGATCAGCTTGCGTATCTCAAGGTTTTTCCAAGAAATACAGTACACGTTTCATTGAAGAAAGCGGGTAATAATACAGTAGGCTTTTACTATCAACGTGAAAGCGTTACAATTTGCAGACGAAGTAGAAAACAAGGGGATTTCGAGTACAGTCATTGTGACAGCACTGTTCTTTACCATTCTTCTTTCCTTTTATTAAATTTATTTGTTAGGCTTTGCATTTACGTTTTAATTTATATATGGTAAAGGTAAAGGAACCCGTTACATGCCCATTGAGGCATATTGGGAATATGGTGTTAGGCCCATATTATCTTGACCGTCGGCACATGAGGGATGATGTGGTCGGCATCACGCCGGCCGCCTTAACCTTCCCAGAGTTACCCATTTTGGGGCTGGGTCGACCCAGGAGCCGTTTGTGGCCTAAAAATTTTTCCGCCTCATCTGGGGATCGAACCATAGACCACTGCGCTAGGAAGCCAGTGCACTAACCACTATGCTACCGCGGCATATATGGGGATTAGAATAATTCACGACATCTCCCCTCTTAAAACAGACATTATATGTCAGTCCTTTATTCTATATACACATAGAGAAATTTATTATTATTTCTGGGGTTTACGGTGATTCTCATCACACGGATGGCGGCTTAAAAATCCGCTCCCAAATTTGTTTTTTCCAGATATATACTCAATGCTAAAATTATAGGGAGCCAAAAGTAAGGACCATCGGAGTAACCTAGAGTTCTCATGCCTAGCCTGGGCTAGAAACGATAAAGGTTTGTGATCCGTTTGCAACTTAAATGCCTTCCCATACAGATAAATATTGAATTTCTTTATTGCCCATATTACTGCAAGACATTCTTTTTCGCTAGTTGAGTAGTTGATTTCAGCTTTATTCAACTTTCTGCTAGCATATGCCACTGGGCTTAATTCCCCATCCAATGCATCTGATTTCTGTAGTAGAGTTGCACCCAACCCAATATTACTGGCATCCGTCCTTACTATGAATTCTTGACTTAAGTCAGGTAATTTCAAAATAGGTTTACTTGTGAGCTTTTCCTTCAATTCTTGGTAAGCCATTTCACATTGTGGTGTCCATGTAATGCGATCTGGATGTCCTTTACGTGTCAAATCAGTTAACGGTGCACATATGGAATTAAAGTTTTTGATATACTTCTGGTAGAAACCACATAATGAGACAAAGGATCTCACGTCCTTCTTGGTTTGTGGTCTCGGGGCTTTCTTTAGTTTGTCTAAATTCTTTGGGTCAGGGGTCATGTTTCCCTGATAAACTGTGTGTCCCAAAAATTCCAATTCTTTACATCCAACGCAACATTTGGTTGGTCGGGCTGTTAAATTTGCTTCCCTAAGTCGATCAAACAGCATTTCCAGAGAGTCAATGTGTTCCTCAAATGTTTCTGTTGCTATAAGGATATCATCCATGAAATTTGTTATACATGGATTATTCAGAGGGTCCAATAATTTTTCTCATCATTCTAGAGAAGACACTAGGCGCATTCTTCAATCCAAATGGCAATCTATTAAACTCATAGTGTCCTTCTGAGGTACTAAAAGCTAGGTATGGTCTAACCTCAGGCTTTACTGGAATCTGATAGTATCCTTTACTCAGATCCACTTTTGAGAAATATTTTAGCTTTATTTAGTCTGGCAAACAGCTGATTTGTATCCGGCAATGGATCCACCTGTCCTTCTGTAATAGCATTCAGTCTCCTGTAATCTATACAGAGTCTATGTTCTCCAGAGGGCTTCCTTAAGAGTACAACACCGGAACTATATGAGGATTCACTGTGTGAAATAATTCCTTCCTTCAACAGATAGTCTATCTCTTCCTTCAAAGCTTTCTCCTTAGCAAACGGAATCGAATATGGTTTCATACAGACAGGTGTGGGGTCTATCAGTTTCATATCATATTCCAATAGGTTTGTATGCCCTGGTCGGTCTGTTAACACCTCTGCATGATTATTTAGAACCTGTTGCACTCTCTCTTTCTGAGTTTTTGTTAAATGTGTACTGATTTTCACCTGTGCTGCTGTCTCACAGGGGTGTAATGGATATTCAAATGATGAAAGTGGTTCCTTTTTCATCTCCATGGCGATGGACAAGGTCAACAAGTGTGTCTCTTCCTGATGTTCTCTTTCCAAATATTTCTTCAGGAGATTCACATGATAGATTTTTTCTTTCCCCTTCTTATCTATCTTATAATTTGTTCTAGACACCTTCTCTAAAACTGTATATGGACCTTGCCATCCAATCTGTAACTTATTCTGACTCCCGGGGAGAAGAAGCAGTACCTTCTCTCCCACAGCCAAATCTCTGTCTTTCGCCTTCCTGTTATAATAGGCAGCATGTTTCTTCCTGGCTTGTTTCAAATTTTCATTGGCAAGTTTCCAGCCAGTTTTTAAACGAGTGGTCAGCTCATTCACATATTGGTATGAAGATGTAATGTTTTCCTCTGCCTTTTCATCAGTCCACGTTCTTAACAAAGCTTCGAGTGGACCTTTTATTGGCCTTCCAAACAATAATGTTGCCGGGGCCATACCGGTTGAACTATGGGGTACCTCCCGATAAGCAAAGAGGGCGGCGTGCAGGTACTGGTCCCATGTATCTGGTTTTTCGTGTGCCAACTTTCTCAGGATCGACATCAACGTGCCGTTAAATCTTTCCACTTGGCCGTTCCCTTGGGGATGGTACACACTACAATGGAAGTGTTTGGCCTGGAAGATCCTGAAAACTTCTTCAGTTAGTTTCCCCTTGAACTGAGAGCCATTATCAGTCAAGATTTGATTGGGAAAGCCTAACCTTGTGAAAATTGTGAGCAATGCCTCTGCCACATGTTTAGAATCAATCGATGACAGGGCTACTGCCTCTCCCCACATAGAACAAGTGTCCACCAGAGTCAGAATGTAGCTGTTCCTTCTCTTGGTTCGGGTGAGAGGTCCCACAAGATCCACGGCAACTCTCTCAAAGGGTGTTCCCACTATGGGCATTTCCCCCAGAGTTGCTGGTGCAGTCCAATGTTTAGGTGCTACTCGTTGGCACTCTGGACAGGATTTTACATATCGTTTGATATCTTCAGTTATTCCTGGCCAGAAATAATGACAAGCTATTCGCTGTCCTGTTGCGCTGATTCCCATATGACCACTGAAGGGAATCGCATGCCCTAGTTCCAACACTTTAGTCCTATATGAAGTGGGAAGGACCAGCTGTCCGTGACCATTGGATTCAGATCCAGCCTTCCTATATATCAGTTTGTTCTTCATATAAAACTCTCCCTTGCCTGGAGGTGTATGAGATTTGGGCAACTTCTTGAAACATGGCTTGAGTGTTTTGTCCTCAGCCTGTGCCTTCCTCATCTCATCTGGGTGAGTATTTATTGGATTATCCTCCTCCTTTTTAGACTGTGATCTGGTCTGCACTGTTGCCAATATCACAGGTCTCTTGGGATTCCCCAAGAAGACATATCTACACCCCAATATCAGAGGGTAGATTGGCTCATTTATCACTGCTGCTTTTATGATTCCTTCCACATATCGCGTTTTCACTTTTATTCGGGCGACGGGAAGTGTCATGGTAGCTACATCCTTGGTTGCAGTTTGAATCTCCACTGTTTCTGTGGTGTATTGATCGGCCTGCACCAGGTGAGAACTCACAACGGAATCGTAATCTAAACCGGTATCATATAAACACCTTATAGTGACACCATTACAGATGACATCTTCACACACTGGGGGGTGGTATGGTTCCTGTAGTTCTTCAGGTTTGACCTTCTTTTCCTTTTTCCCCGATGTCATAGCAGCACAATGAGGAGGTTTCCTTCTACAATGGTCAGTGTCATGATTGTTCATCTTACAATTTTTACACCACCTTTTTCCTTGGTTGAAAGATTTTCTTTCATCATATTTCCTTTCATCGAATTGTGGGGTTTTATTTTTATTTTCATACCGTGGCCTATCAAACTGGTGCTTACCTTTGTTTTGATCCCTAGGATCAAATTTATTAAAGTTCTGTGGTGCCCTAAAGTTATCCACTTGTTTCTTTTTATTACCTGTTACCTCTGCTTGAGCTGCTTGATACCTTTCAGCAACATTTAGCAACTCCCCCAGCCTCTCTGCACCTTGTTCCATGAGAAACTTTCTCAGGTCTGGAGCCATGGACTCTCTTAATTGCTCTATAAGGACCATTTCCTTAAGATCTTGGGTTTTCCCCAGAGAAGTCCATTTCTCCAAGTATGTCTCCATTCGTGCAGAGAACTGGTGATAGGTTTCACCTGACAGTAGTTTAGCATTCCTAAATTTTTTCCTATAAAATTCTGCGTTCTTTTCATATCTTAACAAAAGAGCCTGCTTTAGCATGTCATAATTTTCCTGATCACTTCTGCTCATTTTTGCAAAAACTTCATAAGCTGCCCCACGAAGTCCCTGAGATAACTTTAAGCTCCACCTTTCTCTCTCTAACCCATATGTGGTAGCTAATAGTTCATACCTATTTAGATAGCTCTCTATATCATCGTCTTTCTCAACAAAATGATCTAAATGAAAATTCATAGTTGAGGTTGAGGCTCCCTGGCTAGCAGTGGCATCAGAGGCAAAGGGACTGGCACTATTTTCAGGAGCATGGCCTTGAAACTCAAACTCCCTTAGTCGTAACTCATGTTCCCTTTGTAATCTCTTCTCCTCCTTTTCTGCTTCCCTCTCTGCAGTCAATCTTCTTTCTTCTGCAGCTAATCTTTTGTCTTCTCTTTCTGCCTCCAATGCTTTAACCTCTTTGTCAGCCTCAATCTGCAACCTCTTAGCCTCAGCCTCAATCTGCAACCTCTTAGCCTCAGCCTCAATCTGCAACCTCTTAGCCTCAGCCTCTAATTTTCTTTCGGCCTCTTTTTCTAATCTTCTTTCTTCCCGTTCAATATATTTGTCACATTCAGCAGTGACATAAGAAATCATAATTTGCCCGTCCATTCCTAACTCTTTCGCAGTCTGTACAGCAGCAGATCGAAATTTTGCCAGGTTGGCCATTATCTAACAGATAAATGTCTAAACAATTTTATCTATGACTAATTAACTCAAGACAACACAGGCACTGTGAGCTCAACCTTATTTATTTTCACCCAAGGATACCTTTAATTCTTATTATTCCCTGAAGGGAATTACCCCCAATATTTTTAATAGGGAAAGATTCAAAATCCCGAGAGCGAGCCCCCAATATATGTGGTAAAGTGGGATGTTATAAATATTTATAGGGGACTTATTGTACTGACTGAGATCAGCTGTGAAGGTATCTATATCTAATAAGAGTAGTGTATTATAGATAACCTTACTTACTGCCACATATGTATACCTCAGTCAGAATTATTCTGGAATAGTGTGATGACTACGTTATATGTCTAGGGTATGTGTATGATGAAGTGTAAGTCATAACAACAACAGACAGATAAACAATTTAATTTATTCCACCACACTTGACAACACTGTGACACTCACATACATATAACACTCTAAGAGGATATCTTAAAGGAGTCACTGATAACTTTTCAAATAACAATATGTATTCAGTGCTGTCATGAATGTATATGTGTCCTGATTCAAATACAAAGGGAACCAGGAATCACAATCAATTTTAATTACAAGTTATATGTACAGAATTTATTAATATGATTCTTGTAGTGACATATATTATTAATGGTATCCTATGTGTGTCAGTTGTGTAGTGGTAATATGAGGTAATACTGGTTTTGTTTTGTTCAAGCTCTGTTGGTATTTGTCATCATGACTTCAATAGTTTGTTTCTATTGGATCTAGTATTGGAGATGTTCTCAGTTCCTGGTATTAAAACAATTAAATTCCCCTCTTAATTTTAGTTTATAATGTCATTTTAAGATGGGGGTACATAATGTTGAGCTCCATGGCCACACTCTCTTATCTTGCGTGATGACTGCAGTAAAAGACTCCTCTGCTCGATTACTTTAATGAGTTCTGGAGCCACCCCACTGGTTGCTATATGGACCAAGGAGTATGCTGTCCACCTCTGGCTTCAGCAAAGCTCTGACCAGGTGCTGCTCAATAACTTTAAGACCACGGTCCCTGAAACAAGAAGGTTGTACCTTCTACGTCAGAACTAATTTATACTCCATTTCTACACTGAGCACAATACATCACAAACATTGAGTTCAGAGCGTTAGGCCAACTGTCAGCTTCATCTGAAATACTTTATACCAGTATTTCCCTCCCTAATGGTTACTACGCCTCTGCAATTCCAGCATTATTTCTTTCTAGTTAATAATCTAGGTGTCAGTGTACTGTTTGGCCATTCCATGCAGTTTTACTTTCCTCCGACACCTTTTGTTCAGGCTGGAGCACTATAGGCTTTACATCATGTTCGCTACTGAACCACACATATATACAGACATAATTTATCAATTTACATTCAATTTTCATTTAAAAATATTGAATATTTCAAGCTTACCACAATTCATGGAAATAATAATAAACAGTTTCGTTGACTGGCAATGAATATAGCACAACTCCGATCTGCCGATGTCCCAGGCTTTATTTTATAAAAAAATATACACTGGTGCTCAACGCACTGCTTCTTAGTAGGTTTATTACAAGATGTGGCAATGAACAGACGCTCTGAGTTGAGTATATTCGCAGCTCTACCCAATCAAACCATGTCTACACATCTTTTCAAAAAAGTACCCCTTTCTCACGTTTCCCCTGACAACACAAGATAGTATTTATAGTCCGACCAATCGTGTTTAGTCTTTCATTTGTTGCGCTCCAATCAAATAGGAGTTAACATGGGAGGCTATTTCCGTAACGTAATGTTTCTTCAAACACGTTATAAAAAAAGTTTATGAGCAGAAATGATTTCATGCTGTCAGGCACCCCCACTATTTTATTTTGGCCATAACTTGGTAATTCCTAGACTATTTGCGTAACGTTTTACATATTCTTTGTCAGCAAACCCTAAGGAACCCAAATATACGAATTTAATGGAGCCAATATGCATTTTCTTCTAGGATAGTCGTGCTGTTACTACCTTCTCACTTCCAAACTTGAGGGTGTCTGGGTACTGTCATGTTTTCAAACGTAAACCGGTATAATGTCATAATTCCCAATAAGCGTTTTTCAGGATTTTAAAACCTAACTCTGGTATGGGTAGTGAATTTTATCACTGTCGATTTGAAATAAAGTTAGTGCATGTGGCCTTACACGCGTGATGGCAGCAATTGTGTATCGCGCGACGCGTGTTTAGTGTTGCAGGTGTCCCTGCTTTCTGCCTCTCCCTTCTCTCTATCCTTTAGTCCATCTGTCTTTTAGTTACGCCGTGTATAAAATGGAATGAATGAAATATTAAATTTAGGTCATTGATCAGCTTGCGTATCTCAAGGTTTTTCCAAGAAATACAGTACACGTTTCATTGAAGAAAGCGGGTAATAATACAGTAGGCTTTTACTATCAACGTGAAAGCGTTACAATTTGCAGACGAAGTAGAAAACAAGGGGATTTCGAGTACAGTCATTGTGACAGCACTGTTCTTTACCATTCTTCTTTCCTTTTATTAAATTTATTTGTTAGGCTTTGCATTTACGTTTTAATTTATATATGGGGATTAGAATAATTCACGATAGCAGGGTCGATTTTCCAAATGTCCGGTAGCTTGAAATCTCTCAAGAAGTCTCTGAATGGTAGAGTGGGACACTGCTAAACGTCTTGCAACATGACGAACAGATTGACCATCCTGAATCCATGCCATGGCTCGACCACGGTCTACAGTGCTGAGACTTCTCCTTGGTGGCATGGCTAATGCAGTGATCATTTCGACCACTTGTCATACTGATTTATTGCATACCAACGGTGAACGCTCTTTACCGATGATCATTTTCCACGTGCATTCAAATTCAACTCACTTTTTCACCTTTTGAACTAGTGGGGCGTGTTGCAAAAACCACGAGTTTTTGCAGCAACAATGGCAATTTTCACGTGCGAGTTAAAGTGACCCAGTTTTTGGACATTTAAAAAAAATTAACCTAGTGCACAGAGAAATGTATACACATTTCTCTGAGCTCAGTTTTAATGACATTTTCTCTTTACAGTTTGCCAATCAATTATATAAACCTTGTCTAAACTGAATGGTGGCCCTTAACTTTTGTCCAGTAGTATAGACTCAAGCCACTAGCAAACAAGCTCATAAGTCATTTATGAATCCACCTTGAACCAGATCCCTGAGCTGGAAATTATGACCCACATCATGAATAGTGACAGGACATTGACACCTCTTTCTAATACGTTAGTACGTTCCCGCGATTTGACAACAACTCAGGATCCATCGATCTATATTAATGCTATAAGTTCTCTGACAGTATGTAAACAAATGTAAATTTTCATACTTTAACAAATGAACATTCTAAGCCGTTAGCACGTAAGTTAGTGTCTTGTAAGACAGGGGTGGGCAAGACGTTGATCGCGAACCACTGGCGGACCGTTGACAGACTTTAGGTAGACCGCCTGATACATGAAAGTTTTAATTTTTTCTTCTTCTTCTTCCCCGTTCGCCTTAGACTTCCATATTAATGACTCTAATGAAGGCAGCAGTAGTCAGCTAAGGGTCCCTAACATCTCCAAACAGTTTTTCGTGGGATGAAATAGGTTGTTGTCAAATGCTACTCCGTTCACCTCTGTATATTGGGTAGTACAGCACATGTCCGGCTATCATGGGGCTGGTGCCACAGGTTAATAGATCTGCTACACTAATCATGTACCTGTGGTATAAATGTTATCTTAATCTGCTGTGCCCAGTGCGTGGCCGAAAAATTATGACCTAGATAGCTAATTATAGGCATCATTTTATTTTTGAATGGCCTGGGTGCTCTTTTTCCCCTTTGTACTTAAATGTGGCTTTTATAGTTTTTGCCATTTCATATGTTGTCCCTGCATCATTTTGTTGTAGTTAACCTTCTTCCCTAGCAAGTTTTTTTCTCTTCTAATTCTTGAATTGTTGTTGTTGTTGTTATTGTTTAACTAGGGCTGCTGAGCTTCTCGCTCGTTTGCAGCCAAAACCAAGTTGAAGACTCCGTGGCATTATCTACACTGTAGATCTAGGCTTTTCCTGTGGCTTTTCTACTATTTTGAAACGTGTTGAGTTGAAGTCATGAGCTTCAGTTTCTCCAGCTCGCCTTGAATTTAAAAAGAACATCACATCTGGTCCCAAGCTAGGAGCAAGAAGCGTGTGGCATATTGTGCTTTCCCTGCCATCAGAGGGCGCTCTCCAAATATGAAGAGCTAAAATACTGTGCTCTGTTTCTGGGCTCTCCCAAGGAATTATCACGTCCTTTACAGAGCCACTTCACAGCTCTCCTTGTCTATCATAGGTCCACAGTGAGAGCCTCCTGCATGAAGCCAGAGTTACATCTGGGGCTCAAGTGACTCCTCCAAGCTTAGTGTCCAATGCTTTACCACAGGGGAGAAGTACGTGGATGACACCAAGAGTCAGAAAGGCCTCTCAGACGGAGGTTTACTTCTATATCTGTATACTACAGCACTGTGCTTGGCTGGTGGTCATAAAAGGATGACTCCTTATATGCCTCCATCTTTAATTATTGAATTAACTCTTAAAAGACGTTATAGTTGTCCCATGCTTCTTCTTCTTCTTCTTCTTCTTCTTCTTCTTCTTCTTCTTCTTCTTCTTCTTCTTCTTCTTCTTCTTCTTCTTCTTCTTCTTCTTCTTCTTCTTCTTCTTCTTCTTCTTCTTCTTCCAGGGTTCATAGCAAATTTCTTCAAGCATTTTCCAGGGTTTTTCCAGCCTCTTCCAGGTCCAAGCACATGATTTTCAAGGATGGGAAACTCTAATATTTTCCTCATCTAATTTTCTCAGATATAATTATCACTTTGCTGACCAGCAATCCGGAGCGTTACTGTCTCCCATTACCAAGGGTGTTTGCAGATTTCTTTAAAAACAACCGGTTTGTTTTTTAAATTCATAAAAAATTGAAAAACAGACATCGGCATTTGAAATTTTCAGAGCACCATTATGAATGATTGCCACATTCGAAAAAACATATTTTATGCAAATTGGTCACATGATCATGGCGGCCGTCTTGAATTTGTGTGGCTATTTATAGACATGTCAGGAGATGTTTTAAAAACATGCTCTTTTTCCACTTTATAGTGAATTTTTTCAATGTCAGTGCAATAAAATGTTAGGGACATGGATGGCAATTAATAAAATAAGCTTGACTGACGTATTGATGTAACGATTAACCACATTTTTCAACATAAAAGGCTAACAAAAATTGTGAATAAAATGCAAAAAATAATTCAATTTTTGTGTTTGTCTTTTTTGAATGTATTCTGCGTCTGTGGCATCTGACAATGAGTGTTTTTGAATGTTTGAAAAGTTAAGTAACTCTAGTTGGAGTCTGAACTGCTTCCTTCATTAACTGGGGTTGACGTTGTAGCTGTAGTCTTCTGCAAGAGTCTTTGTCTGGATCGTTGATAATCCTCGACTGTGTGGTATAACCTGAAGCAGGTTATCAGGCATAGAGGTACATTGCAATCTGGTCAGTACATGCAAGTCTGGCTTCTGTTCCCTGCAGCCTTACACACTTTACAGTCTGGTTTGTACCTTGCCCTTTCATATTTATCAATGAAGTGGTGTTCAATACGTCGTGTTGTTGTGACCTGTGGTTTTGAAGGTGTCACATTGTGTCGAAGAATAGCAGGTTCAATAAGAGTCAGACTGACATCCTGATCTTTGCTTTGATCTTTTTTGTAGAGTTGGCAGTGTTGTAGGTTATGTGCCCACTGACCAGGGCAGTTTCAACTAAGAAATGATATAAGAATAGGATCTGTGTGGGTAGGGTAGCTTGCACCTAGTTGGCCAAAGTGGTCGACACCTCCCATACTTTTTCTGTATTTTTCTGCAAGCACTGACTTCTGAATTGTTCTGACCTAAAGAATTTTTCTTTCTAACTGTCATGTATAACTGTCTTGTATAACTGTCTTGTATAACTGTCTTAGATCCCTCCCATCTTTGATGCCAGCAATGTTCTTTTCCTCTGAATTTTCATGCAGGGTTAAAGATTTAAGGGCAGTTATTTTAAAGTTATTATTTTGTTTGGCTATTTTTTTAAAAGTATTTTAATGTTCTGCATAGTTGTAAAGTATAACTATGAATTGGCAGTGGTGCACCACTTCACATACTTGGGGTCACCCATCAACGACATATTCTCTCTGGACACAGAAATTGACAGCCGCATTAGCTAAGCTGCAGCCATCTTTGCCCGTCTTACACCGCGTTTGGGGAAACTGCATACACACAAAGAAAACCATAGCTGCGGTATATAGTGCATGCGTCACCAGCACGCTTCTATATGGCAGTGGAACATTGACAACCTATACTAAGCAAGAAAGAAGGCTCAATACCTTCCATCTACGGTGTCTACGCCACATCCTCGGCATCTCGTGGACAGATAAAGTGACAAATGTCGAGGTGTTGTCATGTGCTGGCCTTCAAAGCATGTATATATTGCTTAGACAGCGCAGACTACGCTGGCTTGGCCATGTCCGCCACATGGAAGGTAGTCGCAATTCCAAAGATTTTTTATTCGGGCAAGTAGCAGATGGCACAATAACAGTCGCGCGGTTGCAGCTGAGATTCACAGATGTGTGCAAGTGAGACATGAAAGCACTGGACATACATCCAGCCACTTGGTAGGATGATGCTGCGGAATGCACCAGTTGCGATGCTCCCTACGGTGCCACCTTAGATTGGGCGAAAAAAGGTTCTCACAACAGGCAGAAGCGAAAAGAACACGCCTAAAAGAACACCAGGCAAAAAAACAAAACTGATGGCGATTACCTATGCAGCGTATTCAATAGTAGTTATGACAGAAGGGGGCTACAGCAACTATTAATAATTATACTAAAATGAATAACAAGTAAATATAGCATGAAAATTGCCATATACGTTGTCACGAAATTTGTTCGTTCTCTTTTCTGGTCTTCAATCTTCTCCAGAATTATTACTCTACCACATGTTAATTCTTCTAGTATTCGTTGTTTTCGCTTTCATGGTTCAAGGTTTTCTTGTCCTACTTGACATTCCCTTACTATTTCCTAACCTTTTGACCTCATTGAAGCAACACTGACTTCAACTGTGCAGGGTGAAGTGTTTACGTTATGTAATAGCTTCCGCCCAACAGAAAAGGCGTCAGTAAGTAGCGAGTCGAGTTGATTGAACAAACGTTTGATACGGGGAAATCGGTTGCAGATAACTGCCACTAACCATGAGGTTCAGATTTTCCAATATGGATGACAGACAGTAATTTGGAGATAAGGTGTCAGTTAGCAAACATAACGTGCCCAAATACACGGCCGATTTAATTGAGATGTCGGAAGGTATCAACCTTGTTAAAGATTGAGACATGGAAAGCGATGTAACACTTCCGGCAGACTGAATTAGTTGTAATAATCAACCACAGGAAAGTAACATCTTGGAAGATATTATCAGTGACAGATATATGCAGTAGTGAGTTTGAAAACATGATAAGGCAGCACGGAAGAAGCAAGACCGTATATGGTTACGGTGTTTTAAAATCACATGTAAATGGCCATATCTTATGTTGTCATGTAGTAATGGTTACCAAAATCATATACTTATTCGCAATTGGTTTGGCGTTTGAGATGCTAAGATAGATTGCTCCTGATAGGACTTCTCCCACACGAAGCAGCGTGGGTGTATAGACAAAACGTTCGCGTATTTTCTACAGCGTTGTAAGATCACTTCACTGACTTCCAATTTCGCCAAGAAGAAATCATAGATAGCCAGGAACACGGAATATTAGGACCCAAATATAGGTTAGAAGAGAGTAACCCCAGAGACATCACTTTGCGCCTTAAGTTCTAGGATCCAACTTCATGTGCATTCAATTAGACACCTTACACATCTGAAAGAGAGGCACCTTAAATCAGTTGCCCGACAATATTCAGGCGTTTCCTGTGCAGAAAGTCTGTGCTTGCCCGAAAAAACATAGGGGTAAGTTGTAATATGTACATTTTATCATTTTATATTTGCATTTTGACATGTATAATTTGTTTGTGGATGTACAGTAGTATATCAGGCTGGAAACCTCATCACTGTGAATACCTTAACACATGAACCACCAATGCGAGAGCTATGTGCGGGTTTCCTCACAAGGAACCAATAGCAGAGGTAACCCCAGGCTCTACAGAGAGCAGGAAGTGGATGATGATATAATGGTGTAAATATTTATTATATAAGCACTTTAGCAAATTGCATGTGAGTATGTATGTGCATATATATATATATATATATATATATATTACTATATACCGTATATATATTATATATATCATATTTCCTATTTTAATTACTATATTTATATATATATTATATATATATAAGTATATATATATTATATATAATTCATCTATATTTTATATAACTATATTACTATATATATATATATACTGTTCAAAAAAAAGAAACGCAACATTATTGCAGTGGTAATGGACACCAAATTTCAAACTTGTACAATATTTATTTTACGGAATTATTATTTCTTTCCGCCCCCCAATCTTGGCATGATATAAAGCTATTTTCAGACTTTAACCAATGAAATGATGTTCATTAAAATTTGGTTTGGACTTTTATTCTTTGCGACTGAGGCCTCCGTTTTCAGTAAGGTGTATGGCCTCCTATGGCCTCTATCAGAGAACGACATCTCTCCTTGACATGGATCCGATTAGCCGTTGGAATCTGTTGTTATGGGATGGCTACCCAGTCTTCCTGAAGTGAAAGAGACAACTGTCGGAGATAGGATGGAGCCACGTCTCGCTGGCAGAATCGTCTGTAGAGATCATCCCATAAGTGTACACTGGGGTTCATGTATGATGACATGGCTGGCCACGGAATGGTCTGGACGTTGTTGTCAGCGAGGAAACTGGGTGGTAAGTTGTGGCCACATGAGGTCGAGCGTTATCCTGCTGAAAAAATCGACCCTCGTGCAGCCAGAAGTGGAAGGACGTGAGGAAAAGAATTTCAGCGACGTAACGTTGGGCATTCAGGCGTCCTTCAATTTGCACCAGGTCACTTCTTCCCATGAAGTTGATCGCACCCCCCCACATCAGTACACCTCCACCACCATTGTGGAGGAGCCTCATCAACGCTGTTCTGGGCGTAGCGCTCATGGACTCTGCGGTAAACTCTTCTCCGTCTAACGTGTCGCTGGAGCACAAAAAATGATTCATCACTAAACCAAACCCGTCTCCAGTCATTCCAACGGTCCATTGACGATGCTGGTTCGCCCACTGCAGTCGGTTCTGGCGTTGCCGGTCCGTAAGAACAGGACTTCTGTAAGGGTCTTCTAGCCAAACAATCCCCCAACAAACCCCTCGTGCATCCGGTTAACCATGACCGTAAATCACATCCCAACTCCTCTTCATCATCCCAATGCATTACATATGACTTCCTCCTCATCCCTACTCAACCAAGTCTTTCCTCCTCCTACATCCTCTTACAACCTTCTTTCTAATATGACACATTTTACAAACCCATCTCTTCCTTACATCCCCATCTCCCTAAACAATCCCAACTCCAAACCCCCTTTCTCACCATTATCAAACCACCCCCCCAAACCCAATACATTCCCCACCACTAAAATATCCATACCCTACATACCCCTACCCCATCATCATCTACTAATAACATACTATCTCATCTCCCACCAATCTCCAATCCAAAACCCCATCCAAACAACTCCATACAACCCTATCTAACCACAAAACAATTTCCAACCCCACATTACCTCTCTAAAATATAACCTACCTAAACCCTTTTCAACACCATCCCCCATACCCTCTAACAATACCCCCCATAATAAAATAAAATCCCAATCCCACAAACCATCCCACCCAACCACCATCTTATCTACCCCAACCTTACCCCCCTCTCCTAACCATCCCCTTATTCCCCTACTCAATTAATCCATCATACCCCACCTCTCCACACAAAACACCCCCCACTCCCACCCCCCACCACCCACCCCCCCCCCCCCCATATATATATAAATAAAATAAAGAATATAACCCCCCCCCCCCCCAATCCCCCCCCCCCCCCCCCCCCCCCCCCCCCCCCCCCCCCCCCCCCCCCCCCAGTTACCCACCTATACAATTCCAAACCAGATCACCTCACCTAAGAACTTCCCCACACTATTTGTGATACAGATTTGAGATTTAGGTGTGTATAAGGCGGTTTATCTACAATATACATCAAAGTAGTAATATTAGTTAACATCATTAGCCCATATTACTCTATAATGTACAACCTTTAAATTTCTATCCACAATCACAACATATTACTTGCCCCAGTTTATAATCCAGCACAGGTTGAAAGAATCAGTATAAGATCCAAGACAGACACTAACTAGCAATAACAGACAGCCTCAACACATTGATGAGAATCGCTGCTTAGAACTAATAGCAAACGTCAACTCATTTTTTTAGGATTTGGCGTAAATTACAGAAAGCTACTCAAGTACACCTGAGTAAAGTAGAGTAGAATTGTTAATTACTACGATACAATTAGTGATCCACCGTATGTCCATAAAACAAATATGACATATTAGAGATCTCATTAACCGCGTGTTCTTTTGCGCATCTCGTATACGAGACTAACACATAGTTATCAGTACATAAGATATTACATCACTAGCATCTTTACATCAGATCAATATCACATGGAAGCCACAGTCTTCACAACGAACACTACATACTCACGCAAGTCTACGAAACATAGTCAGCCAACTAATTGCTTTGATATATTTTCAGTCTTAATCCACACATGTTCCGCTAAATACACACCAAATATAACGCCTCATTATACCAAGCACATATCCCTGCTGAGACTACAGAAATCATTGTATTAATGATCAGTTATCGTGAATTTGATAGCACAACTTTGTATTCGTTCGCTAATAATAATTCTCCCTAGCTATTAAGCTTCAAATCACTATCAAAACATGTCTCCCATCTTAAACCTGCTTTTCAAACAAACACTCGCAGACTGGTTGACTATGCTAACTAAAAAGATTGTACTATATCTGCCCGATCTTCTAAGAACCAACATCTAGTAAGTCCACCCACCTCACCATCCTTTCAATCTCCTGCGTCTCTTTAATTCTGTATTAGATACTACTCTACGAAATCCGACCATCAAACGTTCCTCTAGAGACTCTCAGGCGAAAATGAGATCTACAGTACGACAATACCTCACCAATCCTCATCTAACGTATTTTACTCCCCCCACCCCACACATTACAATTACGATCAGCGCAACATCGGTGGTCTAGCGATTAGACGTGAAACACAGTGATTTAGATGTCCCTGTGAGATTCGATAGAATTTACGGCCCGCATGAACAAGTTGTATGCGACATGTGCACAATCGTACTAGCTATTCGCATAAACCATGGAGAGAAGTCCGATAGCTTCATCTAAATCGATATAGAAGTAAACCGCGTATCTCGGATAGAGATAGATTGGATTCATTAATACCTTGAAACTAATAATAAATAAAAGAGAGAAGGGTACGTGGAATACTACATGAAGCCTGACATGTGCAATAATGGGATATGATCTTATGTCTTCTCTTTAGAGTAAGAAATAATTGATGGAAATCAGCTAATAATCTTTGATCGTAATCAGATGAATATAATTAATAAATAAAATTATAAAAAATAAAATAAATATGGTAGGCATACCTGCCTACCGATAAAATACTATAATATCGAAAGTAAAATCAATTCAATAAAGTTATACGACAATACTATACGATATGTCTATGCTAGATGACGAGGATAGTAACCCGACCGACCTAGCAAGCTACTAGGCAGACAGATACCTATGTTACCATACCATATCTCTCCATCCCCACCCCTAATTATACCCTACTACCCTTTAGGCTCTTATATTAGTGTATATCCTAATATATATATATATATTTTAGTATTTGGATCACACTATATATGCTCGTATATCCTACCTCTCTTCTCCTCAGTTATGCATGTAGGAATAAGAGATACTCAGTACCACTCGTTCATCGAACTGATGTTTATCAAAATAACTCATGTGAAAAAGAACCTCTCAATCTCGTATGAATTCATATCTCACTCGCGAAATAGATAGATGAAGCAATAGGACTCGATAATACGCATAGACCTAAGTAGCACTCGTAAGGTGCTCTCAGCGAGACTCCTGTCTTCACACTAAGCCTCGCTACAAGATGTAGAGTATCTCGTGATTGGGTCGTTGTGAATCTCTCTAGTACGATATGTTCTTAGCTCAGTTCGCTGCGCCTCTATCATCTAATCGAGAACCATATCTATCAGAATCATTGTCATAATACACTGTACGTCATTGTCAAGTCGAGTTGTTGTAAGACGAGAAGATTGAGACTAACTGAGTCGAGTAACGTTTGCTAGCGCGCTCGAGCCTCGTGTCATGACAGTAGTATGAGTGTTCATGCGCGCATACTCAGCATGACAGGTTGTTGTGTGAATAGAGTGTTGATGATCGGAAGTTCAGCGCGTCTCGATTTTCCTCGTTAGATCGTCTCTGTATTAGCTACGAGAGTCTGTGTTTGGAAAGAGATGTTTTTCGAGTGCACCCGCTTCAATTTTCATCATTTCTGCCGTGGGATTGCTAGGGTTGTTGAAAGATGCTAAAGTTTGTAGACGTACTGTTCAGTCAGCTGTTGTTGCTTGATTTACTTCATCATAGTTTCTGCCGAGAAGGTGACTTAGGACTAGTGTATATGATGAAATTACGATGCTTTTGAAATATACTACGTGCCTCGTCTGGATGATTTACTCATCTCGTCGATGTTCTGTACGCATAAGTGACATAATTATGACTATTACCTGTGTCGCTCAATTGTCACATATATTGTTGTTTTGTTATGTCTCAGAAGTCATTAACAGGGTTAATAAACTAATTTTTGGTGGGGTCTTGATTAAGCAGTGTTCTTCGTAGATCACACAAGTTCAACGACGGCACGCTCTAGATTATCTATTGTCGTTTTCTCAGTCTATGTGTAGATCGCTGAGAGACTTAGAAGTAGTGAGATAGGTGAGAGATTGTTTACGTATAATAGTCGAGCGCATGTTACGTGCGCTATATAGCTCTGTTCCTCTTGTGCTATCGTTGATTTGTTATGAGTATATTTGCTAGGTTGTATGAAAAGAAGTGGAGAGTAGAGTCGTTGAGAGGCATGATAATACAAGTGCTCCGAACTGTTGTAAGTGAGCTGATTCAACAGCACGCTCTTTCTCCGTATCATTTACTCCTCATGAATATTGAAGAGTTATTGATGTCTCTATACACGCTGAATGAAATCTTATTTGTAGCGCACTATTCAGCGCTTCTCTCTTTTTGTCTAAAGTCCATAAATCTATTGTATCAGGAATCTAATGTTCTGTAACGTGTAATTGAGATTGACTAAGAGTGTTTCTGATATACGCATAATATAGACCGTGAACTTTGTTGAGAAGATGACAGACCCTACCTCCCCTCCTCTTACTCAAGACCTTGGTATTGCTGTACGTTTTGTTGAACGAGTGTTGCTCGGCGAAGTGCCGTGTCTGACTACGCCTAGTCTGATTATGAAATCTAGATATTCATTATCTGCCCAACCATAGGGTGACGATCATCTCATTGATAAAGAACAGAGTACTTTCCTAGAGAAATAGTTGAATATGTCCATACAAGTATCGCCATAAGAGAAGATCTCTCATAATTTAATCCCAAATCATTAAATTCCTGCCAAAAGATATTACTTCAACTGTGATCTCTACACCCACCAACCACTCAACCAACCCCCCCCACACCATACAATATACGTATGTCATCAATCTTTCCAAAAACCCAATTATACATGTCTCCCTCCCATGTTAGGAGGTGTCTACAGCTGGTAACGGATCTAATACCCCCATTCTCTAGAGAGTGAACAATCGTAGTATATCCTATCTATGTTCCCTTCAATTGAGATTAGAACATAGACCGGGCAAAAGTACCATAAAGACTTATGTCCCAAAGATCAGATCGGAGCTGTCATAATACCTCTGATGTACCCCTGTGAACCCATCTCACATCAGTCAGTTACACTACTTCATACACGTTAGGATCTCAAATGTACCCTCCCCAACTAATAATAGGTCAGTCGACATGAGATTGACCAGTTGTATTACTAGCGTGTATCTGATTATATGATAAGTTGTTCGCGTGTTGGCAGTATCTCTCGACGCATCGTATAATCGATTATCCCCTTAACTAATGTCTACTATGCTTGTAACAACATGGTCATAAGCCAATTATCGCTCCTCTACGCCTACGTTGACAGGTTGCTACCGGTGTCAGTAGAGTACCCAACGTATACTGCACGTCGTCGAATCCAAACCTTACTCATCATATCTCTACTGACATCAAAACTTAGATTATACTAATCTATCGGCCATAGTCGCATTATCTTAACTAACGTCTTGAGATCCAGAATACTACATTGGTCATTTCTCCCAATCAACTAGTGTTGGAGTGCGTAACATTTTACCCTAGAAATTCACCCAAACTATGTGTGCTATGTTATGTCCGCATCATACGCGCCGCACATGCAGATGACTCCTTTAATAAGGGCTAATCATACCTCACTCAGAGTCACCTCTACCATTACTATGTCAACACACAAACTAGGTAACCCTACCAATCTATCCCCATGTCATGAGTGCACTGACTGAGAAACGTAGTACTCAACCCGAGGACCACTAAGCTTCCTGGGATAGAGCAGTCAGAAATTCAACTGTAGTCTCCTCAGAGCCTCAAATCAAGATTAAAGAAAAAATGACGGAACTAGCCCAATGCAAACCCACCCCTTCCATACCACTAAGACCATGGTCTGAACTATAGATATATCATTACCACATACCCCCCCATGTACTCAGATCATTGTTCGTCGTTGAAGAAAGGATTCTGAGTCTGATCTAGATTACTCCAGACAAAACACAATCGGAAAACCTACATTAATCCCTCAACTTATAAAATCTAATCGTCATTACGACCTAATGACCCATAACGAGCTATGGCTACATCCTCGTTGTCGCAATAGAGCCAGATATCGATATAGGTCTCTCGCTACGTAGATAGGTCGAGGAATTGTATAATGAGTCTTACGCCCACACAATAAACATACCCCTACCCTCATCCGAAAACTCCTTCAACTAATCCACCACACCCAAACTCATTATAAGAAACCCCCCCTACGATTCACAATGAATCAGATCATAACCAATAAAGATAACCGACCACTGTTTCCATACTTACCATATACAGACTTCAAATACTAACCCGATTAAACTCAAAACAAAATATTATACACACCATCCTTCATTAACCTACCCCCCCCCCCTAATCAACACCTAATCCCCCCCATTCACCATTCCTTCAAACCCTTCTTCATTATCCACAGACAATCACTCTAAAGATTTACACATCATTCTCGTTCCACAACAAATACCCCCCACGAAACCCCGCCAACCCCCCCCCCACAACCCCAGAACCACCTACCCAGTCCCCCCCCCCCCCCCCCCACCCGCCCCCCCCTCTTCCAAACATCCACCCCCTCCTCAACCGCACCCCGCCCAACCGTCAAACCCTCCCATCACCACCCATCCCGCCATTACACTATCAATATTTGAAACAATCGCCTGTGCCCCTGTTAGAAGCATCAGTTGGAGGTTTGTGCAGTTCCAAACGTAATATCACGGTTTCCATATTCAATAACATTCTAGGATTCTACTCACCCACATGGATCCAAGATTGGACTTGAGATTGTTGATTGAGGACTTGTATACATAGTGTTTCTGACTCTTTTTTCAGCTATGGTTTGTGGTTCTGGTTTTCTTTTGTTGTTTAGTGTAACTTATATTTCATATAGGGAGAGAAAGGTCGTCTGATATTAAAAGATAGTCGTATAGATAGGCTGGACTAGAGGAACTACTCACTCCAGAGACTGATCTTCCTGTTACACTATTCCTCCGTGAAAATCTATTTCTTACACCTTTATCCTCACATATTTACCACTATCACCTCTGCTCAGACGGGACCAAATAAATCTCTATACCTATCTTTAAAAAATTTACACCATGGCAGAAATGATGAAAATAGAGGCGGCGTGCACTTCGACAACACTCTTTCAACAACCTAGCAATACCATGACAGAAATGGTGAAAACAGAAGCGGCGTGAACTTCGAAAACACTCTTTCAACACTCTAGCAATACCATGACAAAAAAGATGACAATAGAGGCGGCGTGCACTTCGAAAACACTCTTTCAATAACTTTCAATATCATGACAGAAATGATGACAAAAGAGGCGGCGTGAACTTCGAAAACACTCTTTCAACAACCTAGCAATACCATAACAAAAACGATGAAAATAGAGGCAGCGTGAACTTCGAAAACACCCTTTCAACAACCTAGCAATACCATGACAGAAACGATGAAAATAGAGGCGGTGTGAACTTCGAAAACACTCTTTCAACAACCTAGTAATTCCATGACAGAAATGATGAAAACAGAGGAGCGTGAACTTCAAAAGCACTCTTTCATCAACCTAGCAATCCCACGGCAGAAATGATGAAAATAGAAGCTGCGTGCACTTCGAAAACACTCTTTCAACAACCTAGCAATCCCACGGCAGAAATGATGAAAATAGAAGCGGCGTGCACTTCGAAAACACTCTTTCAACAACCTAGCAATACCATGACAGAAACGATGAAAATAGAGACGGCGTGAACTTCGAAAACACTCTTTCAACAACCTAGCAATGCCATGACAGAAATGATGAAAACAGAGGTGGCGTGAACATCGAAAACACTCTTTCAACAACCTTGCAATGCCATGATTGAAATGGTAAAATTAGAGGAGGCGTGAACTTCTAAAACAATCTCGAAATTCACCAACATCGTCTCTACCCTTTAGCTTTGGTGAAGCGTTGGCTTTTAATCAGTCAAATTGTTTCTGTTTTATTTTTATTCCATGCGCTCAAATTCTCGCGATATATATATATATATATATATATATATATATATATATATATATATATATATATATATATATATATATATATATATATATAATATATATATATAATATATATATATATATATATATATATATATATATATATATATATATATATAATATATATATATATATATATATATAATCGTCAAAAAATCCGTCTCTAATTCCGTTCTTCGTGTCACATTCTTGATGCCCAACATATGAAGAACATAGGAAGCACATTTGGCCATCACCAAGTACCATTCCTGGAAAAAAAAACTACCGAGATACCAACAATCTCAGGCTGACCACTACTTTATTTAAAGGGCATCATACTGGCTGTGGAACAACCGCAATGGGCTATGGAACTCGGGACAGTAAAATCTAGCCCCACCTGTGGAAATTGTTTTAAGTCCGCAATACACCGAGTTTTTCATTGTATTGGTGAAAGGACGGCGGCGTTACAAGACACAGGGGGTGCGTAATATGGGGTGTCAGGCGAAGTTAGATTTCAGAGGCCGGCTCGCAAAGAATTCGCGCCTCGTCGGCATCACGCAGGCGTCTCAGTGTAATTCTGCGGAACGACCGCAATAATTTGTCTTCACTTTGTTACTTTCACAATTCCCTCCTGCTGACGGAATTGTGGATTTAACATCCATGGTGGAATGGGTTCATTTTCTACACAAGACAACAGGAGGCTGAGACACTTGGGAGTCATGACTTAGGTGGGCCCGCGCCCCCTGAGAGTGTAAAGGAGAATAATGGACCGAAACACTAGTTCGACGGGGGGACCTCTTCTGTAGTATCGCTCTGTATAGAGTTTCCTATCATCTTCTTTAGACACATTCAAGCTGATGTCTGAAAGTGAACGAAGAAGAAGATATTGATGTAGTATTTTTTTTTTTTTGGGGGGGGGGGGGGGGGGGGGGGGAGAACCCTCTAATTCATTTACCATGGGGATTTCAGGAAAGCACTACCTTGTGAGACTACCAGTTGATTTCCTCACTGCGTGTCCTACACAACGTACGTGTCTTTTCTTCACTTCTGTTACCATTGATATTTGTCTGGTTTTTTTCAGAGTTCTACATTCAAGATCTTGTCGTATTGTTGTAATCTTTCTATTCTGCTAAAATACCAATTTCATGAAAGTCTGTCATTTCTTGCTGGTCGGTTTTGTTGTTCTAAAGCAGTGTTTCTGAAGCGGTGTGGCGCCGCGCCTATCAAAGTGTGCCGCAAAAATTTTGTAAATTGACTACATGAAGTATATTTTTAGTGATCATGTAATGTAAAACTGATCTTACAGCTTGAATTCATTCAATAATAATATGAGCTATTAACTGCTTTGAACAAAAATAGATATACTTCAAAATTATTTCAAACAATTAAAAGAAAATCGAACCGAGAGGTTTCTTTATTCTAAAGTACCCACAAATTAGTGTATTTAATTTAGTATATATCACTGTAATTTTTTATTCAAGTGCGAGGTCAGATAGGCGTGCCGCAAATTTTTAGAAAATTGAAAAGTGTGCCGTGAACACAAAATAGGTTGTGAAACTCTGTTCTATAGCAATTATATAAAGACCGAGTGGAACTACTACCGACTCAGGCAATGCTTTAAGAGGTTACTAATATGAGGTTATGCAACGGGCTGACACCAATCTCATCACGTCAAACAAATTGGTACAGAAGCCACTGTTGCAAAAAGACTAATACTTTGGTGCAGGCTTCCTGCAAGGGGAGGGGCTAGCTGTGGTGGTGTTGGCTCCATGCTTTACAGGCAGTGACAAGGGAAATAGTTGAATGAATGAATGAGCAAATGAATGAATGAGAAAATGAAAGAGTAAATGATTGAATAAGTGACTGAATGTGAATGAATGAGTAAATGCATGAGTTAATGACTGAATGAGTGAATGAAAGAATAATTAAATGAATGAGTGATGAAAGAGTAAATTAATGAATGAGTGAATGAATGAGTAAATGAATGAAAGAGTACATAAATGAATAAGTGAATGAAAAAGTAAATGAATGACTCAGTAAATGAAAGAGTAAATGAATGAATGAGTGAAAAAAGAGTAAATGAATGAATAAGTGAATGAATGTGAATGAACGAATGAATGAGTGAATTCAAGAGTAAATGAATTAATAAGTGAATGAATGAATGAGTGAATGCAAGAGTAAATGAATGAATAAGTGAATGAAAGAGTAAATGAATGAATAAGTGAATGAAAGAGTAAATGAATGAATAAGTGAATGAAAGAGTAAATGAATGAATAAGTGAATGAAAGAGTAAATGAACGAATAAGTGAATGAATGTGAATGAATGAATGAATGAGTGAATAACAGAGTAAATGAATAAATGAGTGAATGAAAGAGTAAATGAATGAACAAGTGAATGAAAGAGTAAATGAATGAATAAGTGAACAAAAGAGTAAATGAATGAATAAGTGAATGAAAGAGTAAATGAATGAATAAGTAAATGAAAGAGTAAATGAATGAACAAGTGAATGAAAGAGTAAATGAATGAATAAGTGAATGAAAGAGTAAATGAATGAATAAGTGAATGAAAGAGTAAATGAATGAATAAGTGAATGAAAGAGTAAATGAATGAATAAGTGAATGAAAGAGTAAATGAATGAATAAGTGAATGAAAGAGTAAATGAATGAACAAGTGAATGAAAGAGTAAATGAATGAATAAGTGAATGAAAGAGTAAATGAATGAATAAGTGAATGAATGTGAATGAATGAATGAGTGAATAACAGAGTAAATGAATGAATGAGTGAATGAAAGAGTAAATGAATGAATAAGTGAATGAAAGAGTAAATGAATGAATAAGTGAATGAAAGAGTAAATGAATGAATAAGTGAATGAAAGAGTAAATGAATGAATAAGTAAATGAAAGAGTAAATGAATGAATAAGTGAATGAATGTGAATGAATGAATGAGTGAATAACAGAGTAAATGAATGAATGAGTGAATTCAAGAATAAATGAATTAATAAGTGAATGAAAGAGTAAATGAATTAATAAGTGAATGAAAGAGTAAATGAATGAATAAGTGAATGAATGTGAATGAATGAATGAGTGAATAACAGAGTAAATGAATGAATGAGTGAATTCATGAGTAAATGAATTAATAAGTGAATGAATGAATGAGTGAATGCAAGAGTAAATGAATGAATGAGTGTATGAAAGAGTAAATGAATGAATAAGTGAATGAAAGAGTAAATGAATGAATGAGTGAATGAAAGAGTAAATGAATGAACAAGTGAATGAAAGAGTAAATGAATGAACAAGTGAATGAAAGAGTAAATGAATGAACAAGTGAATGAAAGAGTAAATGAATGAATAAGTGAATGAAAGAGTAAATGAATGAACAAGTGAATGAAAGAGTAAATGAATGAATAAGTGAATGAAAGAGTAAATGAATGAATAAGTGAATGAAAGAGTAAATGAATGAATAAGTGAATGAAAGAGTAAATGAATGAACAAGTGAATGAAAGAGTAAATGAATGAAAAAGTGAATGAATGTGAATGAATGAATGAGTGAATAACAGAGTAAATGAATGAATGAGTGAATGAAAGAGTAAATGAATGAATAAGTGAATGAAAGAGTAAATGAATGAATGAGTGAATAACAGAGTAAATGAATGAATGAGTGAATGAAAGAGTAAATGAATGAATAAGTGAATGAATGTGAATGAATGAATGAGTGAATAACAGAGTAAATGAATGAATGAGTGAATTCAAGAGTAAATGAATGAATAAGTGAATGAATGAATGAGTGAATGCAAGAGTAAATGAATGAATGAGCGTATGAAAGAGTGTATGAAAGAGTAAATGAATGAATAAGTGAATGAAAGAGTAAATGAATGAATAAGTGAATGAAAGAGTAAATGAATGAATAAGTGAATGAAAGAGTAAATGAATGAACAAGTGAATGAAAGAGTAAATGAATGAAAAAGTGAATGAATGTGAATGAATGAATGAGTGAATAACAGAGTAAATGAATGAATGAGTGAATGAAAGAGTAAATGAATGAATAAGTGAATGAAAGAGTAAATGAATGAATGAGTGAATAACAGAGTAAATGAATGAATGAGTGAATGAAAGAGTAAATGAATGAACAAGTGAATGAAAGAGTAAATGAATGAATAAGTGAATGAAAGAGTAAATGAATGAATGAGTGAATGAATGTGAATGAATGAATGAGTGAATAACAGAGTAAATGAATGAATGAGTGAATTCAAGAGTAAATGAATGAATAAGTGAATGAATGAATGAGTGAATGCAAGAGTAAATGAATGAATGAGTGTATGAAAGAGTGTATGAAAGAGTAAATGAATGAATAAGTGAATGAAAGAGTAAATGAATGAACAAGTGAATGAAAGAGTAAATGAATGAATAAGTGAATGAAAGAGTAAATGAATGAATAAGTGAATGAAAGAGTAAATGAATGAACAAGTGAATGAAAGAGTAAATGAATGAATAATTGAATGAATGTGAATGTATGAATGAGTGAATAACAGAGTAAATGAATGAACAAGTGAATGAAAGAGTAAATGAATGAATAAGTGAATGAAAGAGTAAATGAATAAATAAGTGAATGAAAGAGTAAATGAATGAACAAGTGAATGAAAGAGTAAATGAATGAATAAGTGAATGAAAGAGTTAATGAATGAAAGAATTATCCTTTCTCCTTGTGGCTCTTAAATGATCATGGAGCCAGCACAGTAGTTGTTTTAAGAAAGTCTGCACTAACACCTTGCGCTCCTTATGAAGAATGCGGTCAATATTGCAGCATTGTCTCCAGGAAGCCTTCACCAAGCATAATAATAATAATAATAGCCCCTTCAGTCATAACTGACTATGGGAATGCGCCCCTGAGGTGACAGCCCTCAGTTGCTTATTTTCCTGGTGTTTCTTTCGACGTTTTCTCCTCTCTTTTGCTTAGTGATAGCTTATTTTCGCCCAATCTGAGGTGGTGCCGTAGAGAGCATCGCCACTTGGTGATATCGACAGCTTCATGCTCCCAGGTTGCTGGATTTATGTCCAGTATCCTCATGTCACTCTTGCACACATCTTTGAACCTCAACTGCCGTCGCCCAACTGTTCTTTTGGCATCTGCCAGTTGACCAAGCATATGCATCCATTTACAGCAGCGGTTTCCATGGCAATTAGCTTTAAATGACGGGGTTGCTAGCCGCATCAAAATCTCTTTTAGCAATCCCTCAACGAATGAATGAAATTATAATTGTATGTAGAACCAACAAAGCACAATTTGTAGAAGATACGGATTTGGAGAGATCAATAGACAGAACACACTATCTCACGTGTGCTATATATGAACCTGTTCATTATTTCTACAGTTATCGAATAAAATTGTTATACGTGTGAGGAAGAAAAGAATACATGCAAAAAACACAAACTAAACAAGGAACGCATTAAAAGACAGCAAAAATATATGTTAAAAAAAGCCCCGTTCACATATGGCAGAGGTTTTCAAACTGTGCGTCGCGGCTCCAAGGGGCGTCGAGGCCCTCGGCTAAGGGCGTCGCGGTGGCTTGGGAAAAGTGTTGGGCTCGATATTATGAGCCAAGGTCCATCAATAAATATAGGTCTTCGTAGTATAGAGAGGAGCCGCGGTGATTTATGCACAGGTCAAGGGAGCCGCGGACCAAAAAAGTTTGAAAACCTTTGACATATGGGATTCTACACAACCTTGGCTGAGAGAGGCATTCTAACGATCTGTTTCAACAAACAGCTAAAGACAGACGTCCTTAAACAAGGATAGTCCACATAAATGCAACATTCGTGTGTATATGTAATCAATTACTCGTGTGCTTAAACGCAGCAGACAAAGCAAGCTTTTATAAACGTATTCTAACAGAAGTTTTGCCAGTAACAAGAAGTGAATGTGTTTGTGTCGATAGAAGCTAGTTTGGGCTAGTGAATTTTAAACTGCTGAATGCAAATGTTTTTAACTTTTTTTTTTTTTTAAATAGTTTTGCCTCGTTTCGGCAAGGTTCGTCTTATTCAGCATAGACACAGGGTATATGTTGGTTATAGTAGACCGATTTTTAAACTAAAGCCTGGGTGGGCAGTAGGACTTTGAATCAAGCCACACGTACGGCGAATTTCACGAATCATTGGCCACATCAAATAAAAAAGCTTCCTAACTATCTGACTCAAGGAAGGAAATCCTAAATTCCTTTATATAATCAAATAAATAAACAACACACAAAGGTAGTTATCAGGCACTCAGTGAGAAATAAAGAAGTAGAAGACCAGACAATAGAAAAACAACAGAAGTGATAGGCTTACCGGGATCGAACCAGGACCTTCCGAACGGCACCTCATGGGCCTCGGGTTTCCCCTCCTTATATGTTTTATATAATCAAGCAATTTTCTTGCACATGGAATCAAACATAAATTACGGAAGCTCCATAATATAAAAATTAATGTGAAACTTTTCAACCTTTTCTATTGGAACTTGTCAACATTTGGCTGGATATCTAAATACAGCCCACATCTCGTCGCTGCCTCCAAATTCATTTCCATTATTTGATATCTGCATTTTGACTTGATGAAAGCGATTAAGGAAAAAAAAATGATTCACTCAGCCAAGTCGAGCCAAACCTGAAAAATAACTTTGAAACTTGCAGTTTCAAAGTAAAAAGTTTCTCAACGTTTAGAAGATATTCCCACATCTCAGTGACAGAACAACCCTTGAGATGAACTTCAGAGTGCACCTGCAGTGTGTTGCAACATGACCATGTCAGCTTCAAATCCACGTTGTTCCAAGCACAGCAAAATAATTAACTCTTTCAGTCCCAAGCAAAATAAGTGGGTTTGGCCCCAAACAAAAATGGTCATACCAGTATGTTTTTTTATTGTTTTTGTTTTGGAAATAATTTTTTTTTAATGTTCATATTCATAAAATAACAAAAGTCTAATAATGGATGGCTATACTTTAAGAAAAATAGCGTTTTTGAGTTATCAAAATTAGAAATCAGCCCTAGAAAGGATCAAGAGATACGAAAGCCAGTATACTGTTTTGATTGGGCCAAATGGGTCTAGCGGAAAGTACAGTGTAGCAAGTTTAATTTGCTGGGGACTTTATGATGTTATACCTAAAAGGAAAGAAATCTGTGTCTGTGTTGACCGTGTGTGTGTCAAGCACATGTAGGCCCCTGACTCTAATAGATGACGATGATGTATTTGCAGGGAACCTAAACGCTACCTCCCTAGATCTCACACGGTCACTACTTTGGCTCTAGTGTCTGGTGTATGATGTACCTAATGTCTAGGAGAGAAATGAAAAATGATCGCACATAAACACAAAACACTTTAACTCACTATAAGGAAATAAAAAAAACAGTGGTTAAGGTTTTTCTTTAAAATTGAATATCTGATTTTCTTTTTACAATTTAATCTGCCTGTCCCGCCATCTCTTTTGGACAGGTCTTTGAAAATGAGGAAACGATAGTTTACATAAAAAGGATTAACTAAAATGTGTGGACTCTTTGTCCAATAAGTATAATGTCACTCTATCTCTCCTGTTGGTGTATTCACAGATTACAACTTTATTATCTAATAGTGTTTGTCATTTGTTAGGAGGGGCTGTAATTTCATCACGCCCCATAACATCCTGGGTATGATTGAAAATACCAAAGTTTATTGTAACTGAAGTGTCAGATATACCCAGATGCTAACACATCACCTGGGATTCTTTGTAGAAGGATAATTCAGTATGTCGTTGCAGAAAATATAGATATCTCAACACGCACAAGCTCCTCCAGCTATCTGCTGACAGCATAAACGTTTTATCGGAGACTTGTTGGCGTTACACTCACTCATCAGGTTTCCTGTCACCGGCTGGTAACAGGAAATAAAACCTCTGCAATAAAAAGACACCCTGGCCTTTTTATATCTGATCACACTTTATTATTATTATTTACATATGATGGTATGGGGTCAGCCTCGAGTGCATACAGGTGCACTCGCCCCTAATTTTATATGACTCACACCTTCTTTTGCGCCACGAGAAGATTCAGCTATGCAACCTGAACTGTCCAAGTGGCGTGTTGAACTTGATCAACGAAGCAGTTTTAGTATTGTCCTTAAGCTTCGTGGAGCCGTCTCGGGTAGCGCAGTGCCTAGTGCACTGGCTTCTTAGCTTGGTGGTCCATGGTTCAATCCCCAAGTTAGAGGTGGGATTTTTTACATCGCTAACGGCTCCGGGGTTGTTTCGACCCACCTCGTTAATTGGGTACCAGAACAAAATCTGTGGGAAGGTAAAAAGCGGCCGGTGTGATGCTGACCACATCACCGTAGTCGAGTGCGCCGATGGTCAAAGAAAGGCATGGCTCCTATACCGGATCAAACTATTCCCCAATATGCACTCAATGGCGCATGTTGTAACGCAATCCTTTAAGCTTTCGTATGATACTTCATTCAAATGAAAAGAACAACGAAATCTGTTTTTTTGTTTTTTTGTTTAATTCAGGGCAAAGAAATAGGCATTATTGCCATTTTAGTTACATTTCTTAGGAGCAATAATTCACAGTTCTACAAGTTTTTCTGAAAAATGCACACATTCTTCATGAGCTACAATATGGTGCATTACCAGATTCAGCACTTTCAATTTGTGTGTGTTGGTCAGATGGACCGATGTGGTTAGAGCGCATGGCCTTTCGCAGCAGAGGTGCACGGGTTCGAAACACGGTGGCGTCCACGTTCCAGTCCTACCCAGCTGTAAAATCGGTACCTGAAATTTGCTCTTGAGTTTAGGGGAGGCAAAATGGTGGGCCGAGCAAGGTAACTGGTTCACCCGTGGGGGACCCACCTCTCGAAGCTGGACTAGTATCAGTGAAATCTCTAACCCTCCTCACTAACCTACGGCTGTATCTGCTATCTTCCAACTTAAGAAAAAAAGCCCAATTTGTCGTTTCTTAACACGAACTCGAGGACTCAATTCGTATAAGCCAATTAACACAAATAGCCAGAGTTACTTGTGCCCTGTATATCGTAGAGAGGACTCGGTGTTTCCGTGACAAGCACCGAGGGGGTCCGCACTGTAATGAAGTAAAATTTTTAAAATTATTAAATATAAAAAAGCAACAAAATACGGCACAACAACAAAACAAGACACGCCAAGTCACCATTTGGCAGCCTCCACAATGAAAGTGGGTGTTCCAGTGTTATTGTGTTTTTCTGAACGCAGGATAAGAGTGGGGCGAAAATGAAGAAATAAAAAGGTCCTGGACTGTATCACATTGAGAATAATGAATATGATTATCGTTATCTAATCTCAGTGGGGCCATATCTTTGCAAACAAACTTCCAAGTAATATTTAGTAAGTGTTCACTGGAGGTTCACTTACGAGATTTAATTCACGCTTACGAGATTAATTCACGCCTTCCAATTCTACCAAAAAAAAAAAAAAAATTTGTGCAATTCCTACTTGAGTCTGAAAATGAACTGCTTCCCCCCTACGCAATGAAGAAATGATGGGCTTCTTGAGTTATGTTTGACTTATCTTGTTTGAAGATATTTTCTCATTAAAACGGCTTTAGAATTTGGTAAACATTTTGTTACAGTCAGCAGGCCTGCTTGTATTCTGAAGTTTCTACCCTTAAGGGCTTCAGTATTTCCAAATACATTAATGCCCTTTTCACCCTAACATCCTCCTTGACTTTAGCCATACATAGAATAGAAACGAGATATGGCAAACCTGGATACATCCAGTTCTGTCACCATTATGAAAATTAACTACAGGAACAAGACTCATGAAAACTAGAACCGTCATCACTGCGGTACAAGATATCGTCTTCTGGTACGGAGGCAACATTCGGAAGCTTGTCGGCTTGCTGACGACAAACATCAATCATCGCAATGAACAGATAGAAGACAGACTTTTCCCAGTTTATTCACTGCAGAAAGATAGAGATGACCTGACTTTCGATAATAGAACGCACTCTTTAGATTTCAGCTGAGTAATACAAGGCACGTGGATCGAGACAGTTTCTCCGCAGTGGGTTCAGTGCTTTAGTATATTGAATGTTAACATTTTATGGGTGCGAGTAAATTACTATTATTGTAATTAGACTTTTAATTAGATTTACCAATTTTCATACTGACTTATAAAAGCTTAGTATCGAAGGTATTTTTATTTTCGCAATGATTATAGCATTTTAGGTCGAACGTGTCACAGCTCTGTATTAAATATATTTGATAAATTGCTATTGTCAAATAAAGAAAATGTAGAGTTGTAATTACAATGACCTTTTAATAATAATCACATGACAAAAAACAACATTTTTCTTTCTTATATAAGAATAAGAGTTCTTAGGTCAGTTTCTTGCGCTGATTTCAAATCTGAAATCCGTTTATCTCTATCACATCGGGTTCTTAAGATATTTGTGAATAAATATATTTTTGGGAAACCGTTATTTGCTCCGTTTCATTTTTTACTATATAAACTTTTTTAAAATTCATTAATAAAATGCAAAATAATTTCTACTTTTTATACTGCTAAAAGATGCATGACAAAATGTTACGCTATTTTTCAAATAGTTACTGTATTTTGAAATAATTCTGAGCGAAATATGGCTTCTAGAAAGTTGTAGAAATTTCGGTTGATCTGTTCTGTTATGTGTGCGGATATATTACCGAACGTTTTCACCAGAAAAACATTACACCATTCCTAAAGAAAGACTATGCAATTTATTTCGATTCGAAAGTTGATGATGCAAATAAATCTTGGAAGCCAAATGCAGTTTGTTCGACTTGTGCAAATACATTGTCAGGTTGGTTATGAAAATCGCCGATGCATAAGTCGATGCCTTTTGGAGTGCCAGTAATATGGCGTGTACCGACAAATCACGCTACTGATTGTTACTTCTGCTTGACAAATATCCATGGTTTCACTTTTAAAAAAATAGAAAAGTCTGTGGTTTATCCAAATATTGAATCGGTTTTTCGAAACCAGTGCCTCATGATCCAATCACGTGTCCGATCCCAGTTCCACCAGAAACAATATCCGTTGGACGTGAATGAACCATCAGAAAGTGATAGTTTACCTGCTTTAGAAACTAATTCTGACTCGGATTATATACCGGTTAAAGATGGTGTTCACTTAATTAACCATTCAGAACTTTCAGATCTAATACATGATTCTCGCATACTTACCAATGGACCAAGCGGAATTACTCGGTTCGAGACTCAAGAATGGAATCTTTTAGCGCCCAATAATCCACGATTATCTCAAATTTCGTCACAAGACGCAGAGAACTTGATCGCAATTCTTTGAGCATGGATAGATAACCATTTGCTTTTGCTAAGATGTAAAACGGTCTCAAATGGTGCACATCGGTCTATGAAAGCACATTAGTCACGCGATGTTGGCAGAGCTTTTCTAATCGACTCATTCCAAGACCCTAGTATAATAAGCCGTTGTCTATTGAATATCACGGAAACTTTATTTTACATCGACAATTCTGTGAGGTCGCGTCCCTACTAAGGTTCTTATGAATGATATCTCCTATGGACTACTATGGGCATATTACTTGTGGCAATTAATATAAGTACCATTTGGAACTACCAATGGCGGAAAGATTTGTGGAGACCTAAAGGTCTATGCATACTTCTCTACGGGCCTTGCTAGACTGGGTATACTAAAATTTTAGTTGCTTCCTAAGTGAATGGACAGCCCGCAACGCAACAGCCAGGCACATTATGGCAAGAAAGGTGTGGCCTGATCATGGGATCGTTATGCAGCTGAGCTCCGGGCATTAAAATGTAATACACGGCCATTTAGTAACAATGTCAGCATCTTTTTTACATTACCGTTTTAACCCATATAATGTTGGGGACTCATGTATAGATAAATTTCAGTAAACAGCGTTGTTCTTTTCTGGTT